>VXBL01000623.1:531099-554639 GCA_013400195.1 Aramus guarauna
TTTTTTTTTTTTTTCCCTTCTGCATCGTGGTAAGGAGACTGTTACCGGGGGGTGCGGGGCGGCTGGCACAATGAAAGATGGGACGAGTGCTTATTTAAAATTAGATCCCCCCTCCATTCCCTTCTCACAAGCACAGCCGCTCCGGCCCCAAGCTTCAAATGCTCATTTAAATTGAAGTCTTCCTCCCCTTCTGCACTCCCAGCCACCTCTAATAGCTGGTCCTTAATGCTCTAGTCCCTGACTTGTGAACTCGCTCCCCAAAACAGCAGCCAGTGGGCACCTCCAGGGATTAATTATCCCTCCAGAAGCAGGAGGAACCACGGCTCCCTTGGTGTCGTCTGCACTGCTGAGGCTGAATTTGTACCTTTGCACCCAGGCTCACAGTTCAACCCCCTCCTTGACCCCCTCAAAGAGAAGAGTAAAATGCTCAGAGCTTGGGTTGGCAGCTGGGAGAAAAGTGTTTGGATGTAAAATATGAAAGCAACGCCTTCCCCAAAGAGAAAAAGTAGGCATGAGCTGGGAGAGGGGCCCCTTCCCTCCCTCCTTGCCCATCTTGTGGCACTGACCTGCCACCATAAAACAACCCAGGCCCCAGCGTGCCACCACCAGAAAGTTCCTATGATTTATTTTTTATGCTTAGCTGTATCTCAGCTCTATGTTTCATGTAATTTCTTATGTCATTCAAGCTGGTTAGATTTTTTTCCCCCAAGACAAACCAGGCCTATCTTGCTCTGGTACACGCTGGGGAGCAGGAGGAAGACCCAGTGACCCCCCTCCCCCCACCTGCTCATACACCCTCCCAGCAACCGCGTACCACGGGAAAAACCTTGTCTCACAACAATCTAGCTGAGTGGCCGCGCGTGCGCTTGTGCAGACACGTGTGTGTGCAAACGCAAGAGGCTGAGGTGCTCCTACATGCACAGGCATGTCCCTGCACGTGCAATCGCCGGCGGGCGATGCTGCCCTGCCCCTGCCCCTTGCTCTCCTCGGATGTTGTTGGAAAGCACGAGCGCAGCCAAGGCACCTCCAGCCCTCCTGCTGGTACCCATGCCGGAGCGCATCGCTCCCTCTGGGGTGACACTAATAAGCAGGCACTGTTCCCGCATAGGATGGAAAACATGAATGCTCTTAAAAAAAAAAAAAAAAAAAAAGAAAGAAAGCCAGGCCCACGGGGACTAAACGAAGCACCCTGGGACACTAGCTTACCTAAAGCGTTCAGTGGGGCTTGGCCACCGCACAAGTGACTAATTGCCTGTCTCTTCAGCTCCCTGCAGCAACTAGCGGCTCCGGTTGTGGGCTGCCCTCTGCCCCGGGAGCTGGGGAGGCACGGGGTCCCCACTGCTGTGTTTCCTGGGAGCTTGGGCCAGCAAGAAAGCCAGTCCATCCAACAGGCATTTTTTTGTGTGAGGTTACATTATAAAAAACCCAAACCCTAGCTGCAATGCAACGTTGTCCTCTTTTGACACACTTGCTTGTGGGCTGGGGAAATTTTGGTGGCAGTGGAGCAGGAGGGGTCGAGGTCCTTGCTGCAGGCGCTGCCAGCTCTGTTGGAGAGAAAACAAACCTGAGGTCCAAAACTCATAAACTTCCCTTTTTTGTTCCAGATGGATACCTCCCTTTGCCCCCAGCTCACTGCCTGGGGCTGCACATCCTTGCTCGTGGGGAGCCCGGGAGCTGCCCCATGCATCCATCCCATCTCAAGGGAGGGGGCAGTGGGGGATGCGAAGGAAAAAGGGAGCAGGCGTGTTTTGAACAAAAGGATAAAGAGGCCAAACCGCAGATGAAACATTACCACTTCAAGGGGGAAAAAAATAGATAATGACATTAGTCACCACCCAGAAAATGAACTACAGCCTCCTCAGCCTGCGGAGGCTATGAGGAGCCTTCCATTCTCCTCAACCTCCTCCTCCTTCCCGTCCTCCTGCCCCTGCTCCTGCCTGTTTATGATATGGCTTATGACAAAACAACTTATTAAAAGAATTACGCAACTGAGCTCCTAACCCTTTCCACGCTGGATTTTTCCAAAGCCTTACACTTATCGGGTAATTGTGCTGGAGACACCAGCTACCTGTCACAAGCCCTGTCGTGTGGTTGTTGTTTTAATGAGGCCTCAGCTCCTTAATTGCTTGCATGCTTTGCTGGAAAAGCTCAGTCACATGGGTGCAAAGGTAATCCAGGAAAAGTACTATCAGTGTGCCCAATTACGGGGACTGGCACTGCCTTTGGTATTGGACTCTGCCCACGGCCTCGGGACCAGCATCCCAGCAGGTCACTCGGCGAAAGGGCATCTTTACACCTCCCAGCGCAGACTGGTGCTGGCTCTCCAGGTCCACAGGCCCTGTGGGAGACTTGGCTCACAGCAGACCCTGCATGCTTGTTGCCCTGGGATTGCAGAGTAAACCCACTTATGGCCAAGGAGGTACACGGGATCCTGTGTGTAGGTACCTACTGCCTTCTGAGATGCCTTTGGGCACCTGCCCAGGGCTGGCGGATACGGTCCAGGACCTACCAGAGCAGCATCCTCTTGCAGAGGCGGCCGTACCTCTACCGCACACCACCCAGATGCACTGGGGCGTGGGACAGACCTCCCCGGGGCCACCACCCCAATTTGCACAGTCGCCTCGATTCCACCTGGGAAGTTTGGGTGCTGATGATCCAGCTCAGCCTGGACCAGCGGTTGGTTTCAATGTGCCACTTCCACTGCCAGCAAGAGGCTGGCGCGCTCACACGCGGAGCAAAATTGTTATCCGTGTTACAGCAGCTCTCAAGGGACCCAGCGCTGTGGCAGGTTTCGAGCCAGGCACCGTACAGACACAGGGTAGAAGGCATGTCACGTGTGAGTGTGTGCTTGCACGAGGCACACATGCATGAAGCAGCTGGGTGGGTGAGCCACGCTCCCACGCGTGCTGTGCATCAGGGCTAGAAGAAAATCATTACCTACTATCTCAGTTTGCTTGTTTCAGACTTTTCTCCAATTCCTGTAAAACAAATAAAATCACCTACAAAAAGAAACAACAACAACAAAAAAAACAAACCCACCCCAATACCCATCCAAAAAAAACCCCTCTAACTGCAGCCCACTGGGTCATCTCACCCAGCCTCAAATCTTCTGGTAAACAACGTGCCTAATGACAGCCACCAGCCCTCTCCAGGCATCTCCGCGCATTTGTAATATGTAACGCAGCGTATGAAGTCTATATCTCCGTATAATTAGGAGTGCTCAGAGCAGTGACTCAGACATTCCAGTACGCTTTCTTCTTGTTGTCGGTGCGCGAAATGTAACTTTACTCATTTTTTCCAATGACTTTGGACTTTAAAAACAGCAATTAGCAAAGTCAGCTTGTTATCAGCTCCTGTCAGTAACCCGTCTTCCCGCCAGTCCTCCACTGCGTTTTGGTCACAAGCAAAGCTTTGGCAGTCATTTCCCAAGGCTTGCTTTTGTCCGGAGGATTGAGGCAGCCAAGCGAGGAAAAGAGGTCCTAAACCTGCAAGCCCTTCCACACATCTTCATTTTAAGTACTTGAATATTGAACCAGCTCCAGACTGGGTCTTCACATAGTGTGGTAAATAGTCGGCAAGACATGAAACAAAACTTTAGAGGCATCATTTCCTCACTTCTCTTTCTAGTTATGGCTAGGCAGGCATCGACAGACACAAAGTGAAAATATCGTCCTCACTAACGATGCTTCTCCTACCACACTTTTACGGTGGCTTTCATCTGCTCTGCTCACAAAGCGTTTTACTACCTGTAGGTCAGCGCATACCGCTGCATCTGCAGCCAGACGAAGGGTGAATGGCAATCTGCTACTTACCACTGCTCACGGGTGTTCAGCCTACGAGTCGTTTCAAAGGGGACAGGGGAAGCTGCTGTTTTCTCTGGCATGCTGGTGGTCCCCATATTTTCATCCCTGATGGGACAGACCGGTTGCACGACCCCAGAAAAGGGGTTGAAAAACCAGCATCCCCTTGAGAGGCTCCAGTCCAGCCAGCTCGCACGGGTGAGCCACCGCTGACAGTATCTGGACTGGCATGTGTGGAAGCAGAAAAATGCTCCAGAGAAATACTTAAGTCCGCAAAATCTTAATATGAAAAATTAGAGTGGAAAGAACAACTTTTCCTGAATAATTCAGGTGATTCCTCATAAGCAGATTGTGCTTGTCTGCCGTTTGTTACGGTGAAACTCCCACATACCCAGAAAGATACCAAGACCCACCTATAGCCAGAGGTTTCTCTGGAAGGGAAACTATTCATGTGGGAATGAGGGAGCAAATAGGATCAGGGCCTCCAGCTGTACTGGAGCCAAAAGTTGGGGACCATATTTAACCTTCTCAGTCTAATTGCTCTCCTCAGCTCAGGCAGGATGCGCCTCATGGAGCTCAAGGGTTTGTGAACCTCTCTAGCTAATTTGGGGTTCAAACAGTCCAGAAAATTAGTTTACAAACCCTTTTTTCTTACAATTTAAGGTAATTTTCACCCCAAGGGAGACTGATGCCATTTAAACCACATATTTTCCAGGTTAAAGGAAGGCCTGCGCTACGTGGCCACACTTTGGGAAAGCTCTCACCTACATCAGGTAGCATCTCCAGCATATACCTGATTTTCAGCATGACCAAAGTCAATGGGATGTTCGTGGGCAGTTGCCTGCCGCAATGAACGTGCCGCTGAACTGGACCTGTCTGGGAGGCAGAGGATGGTTCTGCCTTCCTCCGCCCCCTCCTCCCTCAAGTTAAGCATCAGGCAGGTGGCACAAGCTGGACGTGCTTTGTCCCTGCAAGCTCTCCTTCCACGTCCACAGTCTTCATTGCACGCTCGCGCTGTGTTTTCCAGCACAGCAGACTCAGTCATGCAGGATGGCTGGCCATGGACGTATAGACCTTTTTATGCTATAAAAATGGGAGGCATTGACACGTGAAGGTGCAAACCCAACAAGGCGAAAGCACAAAAGAAACTAGAGGTGAGATTCAGTTCATCTACCTTCAGTTACCTGAGAGTCGAGCATGCAAACTACACTGTTATCTACAGCTTCTTGCCAGTGAGAGCTGGAGGACCTCTGAGAAGTCATTCTTTCCAGATAGGCTGTTAAAATAAATCACCTTCTGGAGGTGTTTACAGGAGGTGTACAGGAGAAGACTAAACAATTATCTCAGGCTAGACACGCAAGTTTTAATTACGACGGAGGCAGTTCAGCATGACTAGCCCAGTGCCACAGTGGAGGTGGCATCACAGGGTCTGCAACTGGGAGCTTTTTGCTGGCTCCCTGGGTGAAACTCAGCCAAATAAACCATCTCTCCCAACAGCAGTGGCTCTGGAGATTTCTTCCGATCAGGTTTCCTCAAAACTGACTGCTGTTTCCTCACACCGGGAACCTCCCCTGTAGGCAAATAGCTAAGGTTTGTTGGAAGAGAAAGGTATGGAAAGTCACTGATGGCAAGTCCCTATAAAGCACCAAATAGTGACTTAAGTTAAATATTATACTTCATGCAAACTGTGGCCAAGCATATTTTACATAGGTTAGTAATAGTTACGGAGGCTTAGCTGCTCAGATTAAGCCAGGCAGAGATAGCAGGAGGCCCTGGAGAAATCTCTTGGGCTGCTTCCAGGAAAAACTAGAAAGGATGCTGCGTGGAGAGGAGCACACGGGCAGGATGCAGTCTGTGAAACACGCTGCAGCAAGCACCTGCTGGGCAGCTCAGAAGGACCCTGGAACGGGCCAGGACAGCCCGGGTGTCTGTCTGGGAGTGCCAGCGGGATGCACGGAGGCATGCAGCATGGCTCTCTCCTGCCCCATACCAACACCCGCGGGCTTCCACAGCAGACCCAACTGGGAATCTGCATCCGACTGCTGTGGATTTTGACAAATTGCATTTTAGCTCAGCTGAAGGTCCCATGGGCAGACAGATCATGAGATTGTACGCTACAAAGTCGCTTTGTCCTCAGGCGCAGGGGATAATAACCCCAGCATGGATCAGCTGAGCCTGGTGGAGGCTGACGGGCCCCTGCAAAGCCTCCCCTTGGTCCCGTCACCGGAGCAAGTTTACACACAAGACCCTGCTCTGCAGCCTCCTCTGCCTCCCTCTCTTGCCAGGGTATCCCAAATCCCATCAGCTGGAGCATTACCAGATTAAACCTACCAATTCAATGTCAAAATGTGCCAATTACTTAAAAGGCTGTGTGGAGGGTAAAGCAAGCTGCAGGCGCTGGAGCAGGGCAGGGGGAGGGCCTGAGAGGAAAATCACACACGTGCACACACGTGCACACGCGTGCACACTGGAAAGGGTTTCCCCACCTGCGGGTGCACAGCGAGCAGCTCCACCTCTGCAGCTTGCCCCACCACCCAACTTCAACCAGCTCACCTCCACCCCGGAGGACGCAGGGGTGTTGCCACCCCAGCCACCAAACAGGCACCCTTTTAACTGGAGGAAATCCCGCTGCGGCTCTCGCTGAAGCTGGGGTCAGTCCTCACCCCCGCAAGCAGCACCCAAAGCAGACTTGACAGCCACAGCACTGGCAACAACCACAGTGGAAAAGGGTTGTCAAACACCGCTCAGGAAGGCTTCTGCTTGACAAATATTTGTTGAGCTGATTGTAACCCGCTTGGCTCATGCTCCTGAATGCAGAGAACCTGTGGGGAAGAGTTTAAAACCCCTGTAACACAGCTGCCCTTTTTTTCCTGCCGCAGCACAGCCGGAGAAAGCCGCAACCCTGGGCTCAAGTCTCACCCCAGCACGAAGCACAGCAGGAGCGAGCTGTTACCTGGTGGTGACCTCTCTGGGACTTTATTCCCAGGTGTTTTCCCTTGTATTCACCCACACCTTTGCAGGCTAGAGCCAAAGGCACCAGCCGATGTGACCCCAGCAGAGCTGGGGAGCTGCCCGGCTGCAGCACTGGCTGCTGCTCCGTCTCTGCGGCTTGCAGCAGAGCTGCAGGCTGCACGCGCGTGGCTGGCAGCAGTTATGGAGGGGCATCGTGCACACCAGCGTATGGCCACGAAGGCACTTGGCACAGGGGCATGTTTGGGAGAGAGGTGCTTAACGGCAGAATACGCTCTGGGAACTGATGGAGCAGGAAATATCTGGGCTCCTGAGCAGGCCGAGGACAGAATAAAGGAGGAAGTATTGAAAATAAAAGCAAAGCTGCTGTGACATTTTCATGCTTGGCTTCTGACATCCTCTCCCTCTCATACACTTGACTTCCTTACTTATTTTTATCAGATGAAGCTGATGGTCGCTGCTACGGTAACCCTGTGTGGTTACAGCTCCGGCAGTGAACAAGTGCTCAATGCATGTTTCCTTTGCGGCTTCCCTCCCCGCTCTTGTCTTCCCACCCCTCAGGCTCTGAACACAGCGTGTTTGACTCTGTTATGCCTTAGTGGTGAATGCTGCCTGCTGCAATGAGGCAGGCGCCCGCCCCTCCAGGCTCTGCTCCCTTGGCCCACCGGCCACCACTGTCTCCCCCTCTTCTTGTCCTACCTTGGTTGTCTTCGATGGGCAAAGTAAAGGTCTCCTGACCCCAAGTATGGGACTAGGGATTTTTTTTTTTGGTTTAATGTGGAAAAAACACAAAACAGCTCTCCCAGGGCTGATAACATAAGTTGAGGGAGAAAAGGTCTTCACTGACAGGGTAAAGTCTAATTTGAAAGAACAACAACAACAAGTACTTCTCTTGCCTTGAGTCCTCTTCTTCCTCTTTTAGAGTCATTATGGGGAAGGTGAGACCAGAGGATAAAGACTGGTGCTCTCTCCTACACGGTGGACACCAGTTCATCTCTCAGGGTTTCCCTACCCCTGGTTGTGATGACCCATGTCTCCTGGGGTGGTACCAAATCCTCATCAGTGGATTTACCAGTGCTCCAGTCCCACCAAAGTTATTTCTGTTGATGGCATTTCACTAGCAAGGGTTATGGCTCATTGCACTTGCATAAATTTTCATGCTCTCCAGCTCTTCCCCAGCTGGTCTGTCTCTCCAGTTCAGGCACCCAAACTGCACCAGGGTATCACAAGCAGCTACCCCAGGTTTTCAGATCGTGCCACAGCCGTCAACACGGCACGGCAAACCAGAGTCCCACTCGTCCCTTCCTCCATGTGAATGAACTTCCACCAAGTGAACATTAGGAGCTGCGGAGGGGCGCGGGCACCCAGGGATATGTCCCAGCTGAACATCCAGCCCTTCAGGCATGAAACCACAGGGCCATAAAGGAGCTTCGACAGCGCAGCCCTCTGCTATCGCACCTTACAGCCCCATCCCACCCTCCTCCCTTTCTGCCCCGGCTAACACCCACCCACGGTGCCCTTCCTCGCTTTGTGGCAGCTCTCATTTTTTCCAGCTCTGCTCATCACCGCGTTCACACATGGTGCCACCACCAGTCCTAGGCATTTCCCTGACAAAGCTTGTGCCATTTGTAGGTTTCTCTGAACTCACAGCCTAGGTGTTGGGCCTGAAACCTCTTCCCTCCCCCTCCTAAAAACAACACTTGCAAGCTTTCATTTTTGTTGTGACAGGTTTGAGCTTACTTCAGCAGAGCCACTCTCCAGCCAGGCTTGCATGGCCCTTTCTGCAGGTGGATGATAGCTGTAGAAAAAAGATACCTTTTTAACCGGAGTGGCTGAAAAGCCGATGCTGTGTGCTGCCCACACTGCTGTCCTCTGGCAGGGCTCGGGCAGAGCTGCAGCTCAAGGGATGCCCCACGCCTTCGCTCCCAGCCCTTCTGCAGCTGGGATCCCCGGCATGCTTCACCCCTGCCCGACAGTACCTGTGCAAAGAAACCCCAAATGGGTCATGGCAGTACCCACCCACCCCCCACCCTCTAATCCCAGCTTTTCACCAGGAGACCCCAAACAGCAGCAATGACCTCGCAGCAAGACGGGTAGACACGTACTCGCTACGTGCTCCCAGCAGCACAGATGCATTTACACAGATGCCACCGACCACAGGGGCATTAGGTGCATAATTAAACTCTGCAATGCTTCTCTCTGACCCAGGCCCAGCTCTTTGCTTTCCTAGAACTGTTCCTTTTCTGTCCAAACATAAGCAAAAGGCATTATCTGAACCATGAAACACCCAGAGCTTTTCTCCTCAAGCAAGGATTTGGGGATAATAATTGCTCTTGTTTATAAAGAGATGCTTGATGCCCAGGAATGCTTTTGGAGAGCTCGCTGCTGCTGCTCCCTTACATCCCTCATTTTCTTCCAGGTGACTAGGCTAGCAGTTAGGGGATTTTGTTTTGGTTTTTTGGTTGTGCTTCAAGGCTTCACAAAGCAGAGCAGCATCACAGGGATGAAACTCCACATCCTCAGCTGCTGGGAACCTCCTACAGGAGCTCAAATGGGGAGACAGCAGCCCAGCTTATCCTTACCCAGCAGCTGGAAGGCAAAGCTGGTTCTCCGGTTGCTCGCAATGATAAGGAGAAGCATGGTTACAGCAGAGCAGGACTTGGACATGCACTAAGGGGACCTGCATCCAGCATGTGCAGTGCTGATGGGGAATTACTTTGCACTCCTGCAGAGCAACAGCAGCACTCAAACGCAGGCAAAGCCAAAAGTTCATTTGCTCAGTGTGTTTCAAGTGACTATGTGCTTTGGTGAAGTCAAACAGAAGCAGACACACACCAAAACCAACAAACTATTTGGGAGAGTGAACACAGGTTGAACTAAGGGCAACAAGTGCACAGCTTGCTGTGTCATCAATTGCAACAACAGGGCAAAGCTTTGAGGAGGAGAAATGACTCAAGTTTAAAGGAGAGCTACAAGAAATGTTGCTCTATGTGCAAAGAACGGTCTTTATGCTACTCATGAAGTTCGTGGGATGACTCAGGGTCACCCATTCAGCAGCAAGTCCGTTTTCATTTGGTGATACAAGTTCAAATTTGACCATAACAGCCGGAGCCAAGGACCAGGGAAGAGCCCCCATCACACCATTGCTCTCCTGCCAGCACCACCCCAGGCTGTACCACAAGTCAGCCCCCCAAGCAGAGGGAGCTCCCCTCAGGGGCCAGCCCTTCTGGTTTGGCCCAAAAATAGCATGATGCATCAGGAAACAAAATGAATGGCTTCATTTTGACATGAGCTTGAAAAACCTGTTCATGTGAAGCATGTGGAGGTAGCAGACAAGTTCAATTCATCTGCAGTTTCCCTAAACAGCGCTGTATTTTAAATCTGAAACATTCTGAGGCAGGACTAAACATCTTCAGTGATTTCAAACCAGCACTTCAGCTTCAAAGTGCTGCACCTTCTTCTAGAAGGAAAGCAACTCTATGCCTAAGGAGAGGAAGAAGTCAAGGCACCTTAGCTAAAGGCGGATTGAAGAAAGAGGCAAGTTTTCAACATCACATTTATGTTTCTACGGCATAAAACATCCATGAGGGCTGAGCACAATACAATTCATCTTTGCACTGTGGGTTTCAATGCTGAACATGCCCTCAGTTCCAGCATTAAACCTGAGGGTCATTATTTAGTGTATTTAAACCAGTCTCATGTAAACATAACACTCTAGCTTCAGCCCAGCTTGTTTGCATAGGTAAGATTAGAGTCTGCTACTTGCCAAATGACAGGAACTTCTCTCCAGATAGGGATATTCCAGGGCATTTGCTTCTTATCACCTGGTATTAGTGGAAAATTTAATCCCATTAAGTACGTAATTTGAATAACTGAATCCTGGCATGGTCAAATTTCTACACCCACGACATTGCCTTGGTACCAAACAAGTCCAGACTCACACTCAGAAATGCTGTTCCCCCCAGTCTTCCTCTAACTGCCCTGCGAGCTGTAGCACGGCTGTCGCTGTGCGACAAGGCACAACTGACCGCTCAAGAGGAGTTGACCTCCAAACCCAAAACAGCCAAAGCAGTCCACCCCAGACAGATGTAAGACACCTTCCAGTGCCACAGCATGGCAAGACTTACCTTCACACTTGTTGCTCGGGGTAGGGTAAGCGCACGCACAGGGAACACGCACAGGTACTGCATTAGTACTAAAAGCAGCTAGGAATAATAGCCTCTGCTCTCCATGACTTTGTGCTCTGTAAGGTTAGGTAAGGGGTTAGACAGATTACAGATAAGTACTTATAGATATAATATATTCTTTTTAGGACCATGTAAGTTGCAGCACCACTTTGCTGCAGCCTTTCACACAGCAATAAGCAACTTTAGGAAGATGGAAGGCAAAAGATGCTGCTCCTCTAAGTTGATTTAGGCTTACAATCCCATAGGGCATGCTCTGAGGTCAGCCACATGCATGGAACAAGTGTCTCCAGGTTCACAGAACAGCCTGAGCTGACAGACACAACTCTCCTCAGATATTTGCATTAGCCTTGCAAGTCAGCACACCTCACACATGAAACACAAGGACTGGCCATTATCTGGAAGGGTGACTATCCGACCCACTTTGGCAGCAAGAACAAAGCCGGTATGTTTGGAAAGCATTTTCAAACTTTATTTACAACTGTCACAGTGACAAAAATGTAGTTTGAAAAAAATGCTAGCTTCTCCCTGAGGCTCAAAAAAGAATTACAGAAATATAGAATGTATATCATACAACAGGAGGAGTTTTACTGGAGTGCTTTGTTCTTTATATACGTTCAACAACAAATAGAAATATACACAATACTTCCAAAAAAAGGATGCAGACAGAAATATGCAAGTCTTTAGGGCAGACAGCAGGTCTGAAGTCCAAGGATTGCCATCTCATTGCTGCCCACATCATAGTATCTTTGATATACAGCTTTGACTTGGTGGTACAGACGGTAAAGACCAATAGAGAGTAACACTTAGAAATAAGACAACTGGCTGGTATGCAGGTATACAAGCTCATTCCAGTAAGACAGCAAGACTAGAACAAGTGTTACAGATACAACAGCTGAATCCATTGCTAGAGAAAATGGTATCGCCAACATCATGACCATTCGGTGATCAACCGTCTACCAAGACGGGCAGGGAGCATGTATAACCAGGTCTGCGTTGCTGGACCAGAGACCAGCCGCAGCGTAGGAACACTGAATTTCTCCTGCTTTGTGCTAAACTCATCTCCAACCTCCTATCTGCCTGAAACAGTTATGCAGAGCTGATAAATTATTGCCATTATGTTTAAACACAAGCAAGACAAGACTAAAACAATCCTGCCAATATGTTAAAAGCAGTTCCCAACCCCCACCAGCGTTTAACTACTCATGAGGTATTAAAAATACAAAACACACACATGTCCAAATAGATTTTAAAAATGGAACCAGTTATAAGCAAAGGGGGATGGCATTGGGATTATTATGAAAGTTTGGTTAAGGCCTTGACATTTCTTTTTCTCTTCCATGACCCCAGATTTGGTTTAGGTGGTTACTGTTCTCATCCTATCCCAAGACCAACTGGCTCCCAAGCTGGTCCCCGAAGCTGCGAGATCACCACTGTCCAGGAAAGCAGTGGGTTACCCTGTCTGGCAGCAGACTGGCCTCCTCCCCAAAAAGGAGACAGATGACTTCTCCTTGGAGCGGGATATGGTGAAGAGGACACAACCACAGAGTTTGCAAGCCAGTCTGCACTTCATTGAACACCCACAAATGTTTTGCCCTTGCTATGAAGCAGAAATGCATCTTGTCTCAGGACACCCAGGCTAATTCTCTCCCAACAGACCCCTCTGGTAAGGCCCCCTCTCCCACTGGTGGTCCGCACTAGATCTGGTGTCTCACCTTCAGATTACCTCCAGGTCTGGCAGTACTCCCCACCATGCACACCCCAATCAGCCTGTCCTGCACCAAGGACGCCCTACAGTGCAAAGCTGGAGGAGAACCCCCACCCCAGCCGTCACAAACCCATCAACCAGCAAGTTGAGACATGAAACCCTACAGCCTTGAGGACACCAAGGCAAGGAGGCATGATCCCCACCCTCTGGCTTTGGGGACTATACAAGACGAGACCGACCACAGCAGCCTCAGCAAATAGGAGAGAAAAATCCGAGGTGTTCAAACCTGCACGAGCTCTTGCTGCAGACAGAAGCATCTTTACACCCGATGAGCATTACCTCACACTAACCACCTGCAAGATAAACTAGGGCCTCGCAGTAGAGATGACAAGCAGCAGCCTAACATTATCCTGCAAATACAGCTGTTCAGCGTTGAAGAGTCTAAAGGCAAACAGAGGGGGAGAAAACAGCTTTGGGAAAAGTGGCTGGAAAACAGGCTCAACAGCAAGAAACCGAACTACTCCTATGGACGCTCACGTTACCCTAGGAGGTGCTGAACTGGGGAGAGCTACAGGCCCCTCGTCAGTAGCCATGCTTCGCTACAGACACCCTTCCACCCCCCGACACACAAAATGGAAGCTGTAAGAAAGGCAAATCTGAGAGATGACGACTCTGTTCTCACACTTTTAGCTGGAGGCAGCTCCCAGCTGAATGCTACCACCTCCGACTTTCCTCCCCCTCCCCAAGCTCCCCCCTCCAGCGGTCCCTGTGTGGTCACCCTCTGCCATGTGCTTGGAATTTCACTGCTGCCTCCGCCTCGGAAAAATACAGATAGTGATCTCGAGAACAGCAAACATTTCTCTGCGTTACTTCCTTCCTTCCTCAGGAGGTCTGGTGACACCGAGGGCTTCAGTTCTTGATACAGAGAATACAAAAAAACTAAGATCTCGCAGGTGCAAAATTGAACTTGTCTTTTTTTTAAAAAGACTTTCAAAAGAAGTGTGGCTCTTCCTTCAGAAGGGTGCGGTCCCTTGCCTTTCCTCAGATGCCATTTATTGCTCCTTGTTGTCCTTCTTTGCGTCTTCACAGTTTTCTTCCTCCTCTTCCTCCTCCTCCTCCTGCACGAGGAACTCTTCAGGTGGCCATCTCAGCTCACCGCTCTCCACATCACCCTCCGTTGGCTCCACCACAATTGAGGGCAGGCGGTCCTTCAGCTTACAGTAGCGGTCGAAGTCTGAGGGATCGGGGAAGATCTGAAAGAACCAAGAAACAGACTGAGTGGGGCTGTGTCCAAGCAGCCTTACCCAAAATCCAACTCTCGAGACACTTGGATCTTCAGGGTAGACTAGTCTGTACACAGAGGAAACTACTGAGTGACGGGAAGACTCAAACTTGTCAATAAGCTTCACTAATCTGAGTAGTGGAAATGCCCAAGTGGCTTCCAAAGAACAAGCTTGCCTGGAGAGCACCCTGCAAACAGGCATCTGCCCTTTTGGATATTTATCCAAACATCTCACCCCTGCCACCACCACTTTTGCATTAATGCTCATGAGTTTGCACACTGAGCTATCTCAATCAGAGAATCTGAGATCTCATTTCCTGCTGCTGGTCAAGTTACACATAAGAACAGGCTGGTGCTCCAGGCTCTGCTGCTAGAAGGGACAGGAGGCATGTGGCAACCCAGTGGTCCAGACCCTTGCAGCAAGGGCCTGCATCTGATAGCACTCCAGGGCCACAGCACCAGAACAAAAAAGTTCAGCTGCATTTCAGAGATAATTTTGGCAGTGTTCTGCACGCTACAAGTACCATATGTCAGTGAAACTCAGCAGGACACTCATTTTGTGGAAGGGTTGGAGACTGGACCATATTTCTTAGGGCAGGAGGTACCCATGGCATAGCCAGCAATTATGTACCCCAATGCAAGGATCATGAGGAGCCCCTTATCTCCACCCCCAAGGAGCACAGAGCAGTACCTTACCCCTTCCCTCCCACCCATAGCTTGCCACATGGGTGCACATACTCTGCAGCAGCACCAGGGCCCAAACATGCCGGCAGTGCCAGTGGGATGCACGCTTTGGTCCTACTGGGAACCAACACAAAGACACGGGTACAGGAAAAGCTGCCAGTGCAGTGATGGCAGGAGGTTTGCATGACTGAATTGCAGTGTGAACAGAAGAGGTTGTCATTACGTATAGGGATGCCCTGCTAGGGGAACAGCTTCAAACCCAAGCTCATCCAAAAGAGAACTGCTGGGTGACAAGTAGTAGTCCCCACATCAGATCCCCTGGTAGGTAACCAGAAGATTAAACAATCACCACCTGTTTATTTCAAACTTTATTGGAGTGCCCATTTCCTATTACAGTTGCATTTAAACACCCCAAAGATAAGCATAAAATGCATTTTCCAGGTTGCAGATGAAGCAAAGAGTCAGGCACTGTACTTTTCTTTGAACATCAGTTGCATTCAAGCGAGCCATCAGAGCATCCTTGCAGGAACAGCACCGCCAGCCTCAGAAGGGCACATTGCTCATGGGTGCCTCAGTTTGAGAGCAAGATCTCATCTGCTTTGATCTTTGTGGTTCCAGTTACACAAGCAGGTTCCCCATCCAGGAGCCCTGAGCATTAACCACAAAGCATCATACTCCTCATGCCAATCATGCAGGTACCCACCACCTTGGGAAGCCCTGGCCCAAACCCCAAAGTGAAACATCATCTTATCAACTTGTTCTTCAGCCTAACAACTATTAACCACACTGTTACCTCCTTGTCAATATTCAGTCTTCTGCTGTTGAGCTGCATTTCTCCGTCACATCCAAAGCTTTGTGGCAACGAGGCTACCAACCCGAGAAAGCCATCTAGTTGCTGCTTAATGCAAAGTCAGGCAAGGTATGTTTGGGAGGGGGGTGCTCAGGGAAGCAACTCTGTGTTAAGGTAACGCACAACAGGAGGGCTCTTAGCAGATAGAGGTGCAGGACCCCTGCTCCCACTACGGCACCCACCATCCATATGCTTTCCAAGTGCACAGGAGTGAGGTCTTTGAACACAGCCATGTTAACAGGGTGACTGAGCATGGGAACAGGCTGCCCAGAGAGGTTGTGGAGTCTCCTTCTCTGGAGATATTCAAACCCCACTTGGACACCATCCTGTGCAACCTGCTGTAGGTGATCCTGCTCTAGCAGGGGGGTTGGACTGGATGGTCTCCAGAGGTCCCTGCCAACCCCTACCAACCTGTGAATCTGAACACAGGCATTGCAATGAGCTACTTGCTATTAGTCACCCCCAGCACAAGTAAGACTAACTGTTTCTTAGAGCTTCTGTGGCTTCTGCTTGGCCAAAGGCAGTTTCAGACACAGTGCATTACTGGAAGTACAGTCGGTGGTTCTTAAGCATCAACTCGTTATCTACACTCAGGATAGGAAAAAAACACCCTTGACATTACATGGTTTAGAAGGTTGCAATGGAAAAAGAAGTGTGGTTCAGGAGGTTACATAAGCTGATAATGTCACGAAAATAGCCTCCTGTGCAAGAAAAATAGCAGTATAATAATTAAACTAACCTTTGGCTGCTGTAATTTTAAGCACATTAGGTGAAATTGGAGCAGTTTCTTTGAAAATAGCCTGCCAGATTTTTTTTCCAGAAACTAAGTAGTAGTCATTTCCTTACAAACAAATATCCCCGAAATGTGGTGTGCAGCTTTTTTAATAAAAACCCCTAGCACAATCTTATCTCAAACAGCTGCAGGACAGGCTGAACCCAAGAAGGTCAGGATTTTTTCCACTAAGTCATGCTTTTTAATCGTCAAGGCAGCATGAAGTGAGATGTTGCAATTGCACTTTCAAGGGGTGTGGACAGTCAATGGAAAAAATACAAAGGCAGATTTCCTCGCATGTGATGAGCGGGGTGACACGGCAGGCCAAGCCCAGGGACCGAAGAAAAAAAGAGTTTCAGATTAAGACTCCATTTGCACATCTGGGGAAGGCGAGTGGAAAAGTTACCGCCAGCCTCCCCACTCACTCCAAAATAAGCTGTGTTGCCAAGCTCTTTGTAAAACCATAAGCAAGCACCAGCTTACTGCAGTCTCACACCAGTAGTGCCATGCTGCATTTGCTGCTCTGATACGCCTAATCTGGTCTCACTCCAGATTTAGACAATGGGAAGAAGAAGAAACCCAATTCTAAAGCTTGCAGCAAGGTCTCCACTGGGAATACTGCAGCTCAGCACCCTTTTGCACAACAGCCAGGACAGCTTGTCTAGCAAAACCTGCCTACAGGCCTTTCTGCTCACACTGCTCAGCTCAGGTGTGTGGGAGGAAGACTTTCCACATGCCCATCACCCAAGGATTACAGCAGCAATGGGTTAACTTCTCCCCCCTCATTTATCAGGGGGAGCCACCCTGCACAGAGCTGAAGCAGATGCCTACTTCTGGCTGATCTGGTCACTTGATGGGGGACAAAGGACAACCACCAACTGGTTGTTGAAGGCTACCTAGAAGCAAGTTCAGCAGCAATTGAAAGGCATCTTCCTCCCCCTCACCTGCATGACACAGCACGAGCTTCTGCAGAGCCCCCCTCCCTTCTGTAGCCGAGCCCCAACTCCTGGCCCACGGAGGGACACATCCAACACTTCTAGAGCCCACAGGACACACACTGCTTCTTACACTACTCAACACTGCTGCTCGCTCTCAGGAAGACTAGTTTTCACAGGCCTCTCCAGATTACATTTTGGGAACTGCTCTCCTCACAGACTGATCCAAGCCACATACAAATCAACCAAACTCTTGTCTTGCAGTTAGAAAGGGCAGTGAAAAGCAAAAATTGAAATGAAAGCTTGAAATGGTTTTAGAGAGATCATGTTTGCCTCTGTTTCGGATGATCTAGCTCTACTATCATTGAATGAAGTCTTGGCAACAAGCACGGAAAGTTTTCATTGCCCTGGGGAGGCACATACCCTCTCGGCATTCACAGGGATGGAGAAACACCAAAAGCAGGAGAGATGTCAGACAATTAAGAGGATTAGCTCAGAGCTACCATAATCCAAGTGACACTTGTAAATTTAAAACAACTTCCACATGTGTACTCCATACCAACACCCATAGTTAAAATGCTTGTCTCCCCTCCCATGGGGATGAAAACTATTTCGATTATATTACAGAGAGGCTAAAGTAATGAGATCTTTCCAAATTAAGTTACTGGTTTGGGAGAAAGCTTTGCTTCACTGGAATACTACACAAGACTGGAAAGTCTGCACTGAGAGGCATACCACTTCAGGTATAGGATACACCCCTGATGTACACATATCACTCACCCTACCAGTACTAAAAAAAAAAGCTAAGTTTTGTGCCTCTTAGCAGTATCAAGTCAATATTCCAAATCAGCTTTTAAGTTCTTGAAATAAAACTTTACTGCCATTGAGAAGCATGGCAAGCTCATTTCAGGAAATGATTTAAATCATCTCTTAGTGTCCTCTTTGGAGGAATTTTTCAGCTTTGAGAAGCACTGCTAATACATACATTTACTCATACAGTAGTCATGATTCCAACTGAGCTCCATCTAGTATGTACACAGCAACCTGTGACTCAGGTTTACAAACTACATTAACTCCCCAGTCACAGACACGTTGCCCTGTCTTGGGGGACACTGGCTGGGAAACTTCGTACATCATAACAATTTTCCAGAGTAAAAAGGCATCGAGTAGGGAGGAAAAAACATGCATTGAGATGTTCCGATTAGCTGCCGTCTTCAGTTTACATTACAGTGGAACACTTTTTTGCATAGCATAGCTGCGAACATGATTAGTTTTGGCTCTGTTTATCCCATATCCTGTTCTGTCTTCATTTAAGGCCCCAGACCCTGGAATACACATTGACTCAGCCTTCTCATCCCGTCTAGTAATGATGCATCTGATCTACGTGAACAAGTTATCCTAAATTTGCTTTCTAGCACCAGCTTTTTACAGCCCAGTCTCAAGGCCTTCTGCAGTAGTGAGCACCAGCTCTAATACAGGACTTCTCCTGCACAAATCAAGACTGCCCAGACATGAAACACTTTACAAGCAAAAAAAAAGGGACAATTACAGAGAAAGCTCAATTTGCCATCAGCCCCTTGGGTCAGTAACACGTTGGTCCGGCAGTTTAGTTGGGGAGATGCAGCGGATGCAGCCCAAACCCCTCAGCACCAAGCACCTTGGGAAAGTCACTGGCGCTGATGAAGAGGTGTCATACTCACCGCAGGTGATTTCCCCACCAAGACAGATGAACCAAGCTTTCGCCACAGACACTGGATGGAGCGTTAAGCCTATTTACCTAGATTCTGTCTGACGTGATTCACAGCTAGCTGTGGCTGTGATTAACCTAGACAGAGCCCAGCGTGATGCGATCATGACTTAAAGAGCTCAAGCTCCCCATGACAACCAAACCCCAGCTGATGGCATGAAGCAAGCTCAACCTCCACATGCCAATCTCCTAAAAGGGAGCCTAAGGTCCCGCAGGACCAACGAGCCAGCCGGTCTGCAGCAAAGTAGCATGCTCAGCTCAGGACACAGCATTTGCTCAAAAACACTTTGGGCAAAGTGTTTTCAGTTGTGCTCAGACCCCGCTCCACTTCCAAGAAGGAAGGTAGGATTCAGGTCAAGGTACTGTTTTGACAACAGCTCTGCAAAATGATTAATTCAGCCTCAGTTTAAGCAGCATCATCCGTGCTGCTGTGAGATGGCATCAGAGGACAAGCTGGCACAGCGCTGGTGAGGCTTTTCAGAGAACGGGTTTATCTAGGGGCTGGAAAATAGCAAACAGCACATTAGCTCCGACTGGCAGTGAAAAAGGCCTGGCTGAATGGAGACTGCCAGGCAGGAAATGCATGAAGACCTCCACAGGCACATCTGTTTGTAGCAGGGGCATCTTGAGCCATCAGCTGCATTTCAACAAGTTTTTTGTTTAGTAAGTCCCATGGGAATTATGGGACATCTATTAAAGATCCAGAAATAGCTCTTCACTGCAGGCACAAGACCCAGCATGACATCATCTCTTCAGCTGCATCTTCTGTTTTGTCTATGCCACCCCGTTCTGAGACTCATGCCTCGATTTCACCACTCGCTTCTGCTCAGGCCCTTTCAATCCGTTGGCTGAACCACCTTGGGGGCACTCGGAACAGCTTTACTCACAAATACAGCAATAAACACTGCTCTGTAGTGAAAAGTTTTGAAATTAGCACATTAGCTTACAAGCATTTTGCACATTAACTGGAAAAAGACACTTCTACACTAAGAAAGCACATTTTGCAAATGAAACTGCACTAATTACTAAGCCTACACAGGCAACTCAGTTCTCACTGATATGACTTCTGCAGTCTGAGTTTTTACATCATTGCTTGAAGAGCAGTGATGGTCAGCCCACCGAAGGCCAGGAAGCTTCACTAGGTGGGCACACCCCTTCATCTGATGCCTACAGACACTCCAGAGCACAAGCAGAGGCAAGGGGGTGGAGGAGGCAGAAGGAAAGAGTCAACAAACCAAGTTCCCTCTAACCAGCAAGACAGACAGGAGACCTGAAGTTCAGTGAACTCCATGGGACAGAGGAATCAGACTGCTGGAGTTTATACTCTGTATGAGTTTGTTTCCTCAGTTTACTTCTAAGTAAAGGCAAAAAATACTTTGAAACAGCACTGTTAGTTGGACAGGTCTGTCTGCAGCAGATACTGATGTGCTTCACAGTCCCAGCAAAGCTGCTGTACCATCTCCTCTGGTCCAGACAGCTTCATGTCTGCACACAGCAGCAGAAGCAGCCTCCAGGCAAACAGCTAGGATCCCACGGACCAACTCCCAGGCAGTCCCTGCTGTACAGCACAAAGGGGGACATTTTGAGGTAACCTCCACAGTAAAATAAATACAAGTTCTACCACCAGAACAAGAGAAACTTAAAACTAAGTTTGCCTCTCCCAGTTCTGGCTCCACTTTTTTTTTTTTGCCTCTCATAGCCAAAGGCTGTCACACTCACATCGTGAGCACCCTGCTCTGCAGATGAGTGGAAGAAGATGTTGCAGCTTCGAACAACAAGCCTCAGTGTAGGAGCAGTCATGCTCCATTAGCCCTGTCTGGTTTTAAGTTATTGCACTACAGCCCTCAGACTAGCATACAATTTTCCACATAACAAACTCTCTCCATCAGCAAGATGAAGCACAAAGTGCCAAAGTCTGAGGTAGAACAAAGAGTTCGTGGTGCGATTTGCATCAGGTTTGTCCTTGCTGTCCTAACTTGAGTTTTCAACCCTTTTAAGAATGCTTTCAACTTACCTTGGTGTACGCTGTGACATTCTCAGCCTGCTCCCCAATCCTCTTTACACTAACCTGATTTAGAGGCAGACCTCATACACAGCCCACACACCACTAGTGCCCCATCAGGATCTTCCATTTCAACACCTCAACCCTTTCTGCAGTCAGTTTGGCTTACAACAAAGCAAAGCGCCAGTAGGCGGTTTCCCAGCTCCTGCAGGCATTTGAAAAAAAGTCATCTATGACTAGACCACTACAGAGGAGAGATCCAGGATGCATAAGCCCTGCATAGATATGAGCCATCAGCATTTATGACTCACACACCTTCAGGTTCAGATGATCCACTCAAAACTGAACAGGCCTGTTCCCCAGTTGGCCCAAGCAGACTTATCAAGGTCACTAGCACTTGGAGAAAAACCTCACCGAAGCAATCATTGGAACAAGCAGGGCACCTAGATTCGGCCTCTCACTGGAGAATTTGGATAGGTAAGTAGAGGCATTTAACCTGACTGGGTTAAGCCTCTTCATATGGTGACCCGTAAAGACAAGTGAACATCCCACGCAGGCTAGTTTGAGTGCTTCAGGTTTATAACCGTTCTCATTGCTGTACGCTCCCTCTATAGGAGAGGAAAAGAGAGACCATAGGCTTTCCGCTAACTCAAGCACTGAAGCACAGGTATTTCCACACACAGGCAATAAACCAAACAACTTGTACTATCCAGATCCAGAATTCTGTCCAAAAAAGCAATGCACCCCCCTTTCCTCCCACAGCTTTGGCTTCTGCTGGAGGCTTCAGCCATGGCCCGAAGTTCAGCTGATTTCATGCTTCGGTGCACTGTTACTGCCTTGTAGCTCATTTTTCAGATGTAAGTATGCAAGCATATAACAGCACACCTTATTTGAATGCACACTGAAAGCAACTGCCTCTGTGCAGGTTGTGTAACATCTGCAAAGGAAGAAGCCTGCATCAGGGTCTGCCATTAAGTCAGCCGATGCACAGAGCAGATGCAAGTCATCTGCATGCACTCAGCACCTGCGCTAAATCTCATCAACAAGTCTCCTGCAGGAGTAGGAAAACACAGGTCCAGTAGGTAAAGGTGCACAACTCGCCCTTTGATTAACTATGAGCTAGGAAATGAAAGGGATATTGAGACTAAAGAATTAAGGCTCAAGCTAGTTAAAGACCACCTCTTCACCCCAGTCATTGATGAAGAAGTCAATAGCTAATTACATTGTTCACAACTTTCAGAATGAACGCAGCTCATGCCTTCAGGTATCTCCAGTGACATTTCAAGGCTTGCTCGGGCTGCCCCTGGCCTCACTGAATCTGACTGTTAACCCTCTCAAACAGGCCCATCAGTCAGGAAAACCCAGAAATAGATGAAAAATGTAAATGCCATACAAATACCTTCCTCCTGCTCTAGGCAGAGCATTTGTATGCTGCATTACAAAGAGATGCCCGAGCCCCCTCAGTCCAGTGAACGGGGCGAATCCTTCTTTAGCCAACCTCGCCGCCTCCCACTGAGCCCCCGTGAATGCTGAATGAGCGGGGGGGCTCGATCGCTTTAGAAACGACCAAGTCCATTGCCAATCCGGTCCGATACCGAGTGATATTTTAGACAAGGGGCTCCTGCCAAGCAAACATTCCAGTCTGTTGACTAGTTCTCACTACAGCAAGACCTGCTATTAGGTCAGGCTATGGAAAGGTACATTAGACCAAGTTTGCAGTCCAGCCCAGGCAATTCCATAGGGGATTACTGCCTAAGCAGCCAGCAAAGCACTTACCTGATACGACAGGCTGTCCTTGCGGGGGCTTAGCCCAATCTCATCCATAGCTGGGGTGTTCATCATCACTTCAGTCATTTCAGCTGATCTCAGATAATCAGGGCTAGAAACAAAAGACAGCATTCAAGTCATCTACGGGGCTCCAGAAAGGCTGAGCAAGATTTAAGTAGCACCAGGAGAGACAAGCAGGCAGAAGAGGCAGCGGGCAGTCTATTTCGGGTCCCTTCCTACCTGCCCCCTCCCTTGGAAGGGGCCGGTAAACCGGCGCTACATGCCCTGCCCCCAGGGCCGGCTCCCCGACTTTCTGCCCAAGAGCGCAGCTCAGAACTGCCCGGGAGGCTCCACGGCAGCACTCCGCTTTTAACTCCGCTTCCTCCAGCGCTGCCCCCTAAGGGGGGAAAGTAAAAAAACACAGTAAATAAGTGCAAGCTGCAAGGTTGGGAGGGTTTTTTAGGGGTTTTTTTGTTTTGTTTTAAGCTGGTGTGCTTTAGCTCCTGCTGACTGATTTTACAACCTCAGGGACTTCCACCCCGGCGGAGCGCACGGCGCCAATTCCAGCTCTGCTTTTACAGCCTTAATGGCATTTCCAGCTCAAGAAAGCGAAGCGAATTCCCACAGTCGGCGGTTCCTCTGTTTACTGAGGACCATCCCGCTGGTGCTCCGCTCCCACCGCCCGGCGTGCGCACCGCCGGTACCAGCCCCTTCTCCCCGGCCTTCGGGAAAGTCACGTCCCGGGGTCCCACGCCGCTCCGCTGCATCACCTCCTCCCGGGGCACACGCCACGGCGGCTGAAGCCCCAGCAGACACGCGGGGGCTCCGCTTCAAGCCCC
>VXBL01000623.1:555057-597869 GCA_013400195.1 Aramus guarauna
CGGCCCCCCCATCCCTGCCCCGCTGAGCACCTCCTGTGCTGGAGCAGAAGCGGAGTGAGAAGCTTCACCAGGCCGAGCTACGTGTGGCCAAGCAACGCGCATCAGTAACGGGAAGGCGCAGGAGGAGAAGGAGGCGAATCCATTTGCTGCCCGGGAAGCGGGAGCGCCGTGGGCAGCTGTTGGGTGAAGCACGTTTCCTGCCTTCCCCTCCCCACACGAAACTGCTGGAAGGCAAAACGCATGGGTGGGTGAAAGGCCCGGGCACCCCCAAACCCAGCTAGAGCCCCGACTGTGCGCACCCATGGTGCTCATGCGGCCTCAGAACGGGCTGCACCCCAAGGCAGATGCCTGCAGGGCTCTTGGCCCCCGGACTGGCCAGGCCCTCCCAAGGCCGCTGAGCGATGCTCGGTGGTTTGGGGGACTGCCCTCCCCTCTGTTTGCTCACCCAGCGAGTGGCATCTTGCCGTACGCCGGCAGGTAAAGTTTAGTGCAGGGACTGGTTTTGTTCCTCCCGCTGCTCCGTGCTGCTGCTCCGACTTTGCCAGCAAAGCAGATGACCGAGCACACAACTACAAACGTTTCTTGCGTTACCGTGCCTCACCTTCGAATGCAGAGCGTGCAGCTGCCGCAGCACCTCATACGTGCACCTCATACGCACGGGCATATACACGTTATTTGCCCCGGTGTTTTAAGTGCTTACAAGTGCAAGTTCAGTGTTTCTGAAGGGAAGCTTTGCCCTCAGCTCCCCCCAGCCAACCCCCAGACTGTATATAAATGTGTACATACATACGTGCATGTGTTTCCTCAGACCGGATAATTTAATCTTCTTAGATTCATATTATATAATGGGAGCGTCTGTGGGTGTTTTACATCAGGCTTCAGCAAGCTGCTGCCTTGTGCCAGATTAAAATGAATCACAAGGAGCTGATCTAGACCCTGCGGACGCGTGGAAATTCAGGTGGGCGCGGGTGAGCTTGCTGCAAAGGGCCACCAGTAACCTTCCACAAGCTTACTGGGAGGGAGGCAGCTGGGTGGACTCCGTGCACACAGCCCCCTCGCCCCCGTCAAGTGTCCTGACAATGAGGTTTGGAGCTGGAAAGAGGAGTAAGAAGACAACCAAGCCTCCAAAGCGCTGGGGAAACGGCTCCCCTGCATTTCACTGGCCTGGCTGCCGGGACCCCCCTCTCCCTCCTACGTACCCCAGGACGCACGCGCTCATGCTTGCTGGCGCTGCTAACTTCTGCCCTAAGAGAGCTCAGAGACTTGACTTTTTAAAGACGTTTTTGAAGTTGAATGGTCTAAGTCGGTGCCTGGTGGTACGTGCAGGGGCTGGGAGACCACTCTGGGAGAAGGGGAGAGGCAGAGTCTTTCAGGTGATGTCAACCCATTTTATGAAGTCTCTTAAAATTTACAGCCTGGCCTGAGTGCCCTCATCTCCCACTGCATCCAGCTGAAACGTGGGATGCGAGATGGGGCCGTAGCTCAATTCCCTGGGATGTTTCATCAGAAACGAGCCTGCCTGTCTCCCTCAGACATACACATATTTGCAGTGGATTTCCTAGTCTTGTAGATAAGAAATAAAAGGCAACAGAAAACCCACATGCCCTCAAGTCCCCCTTGCACCAGGCACGCTAAATGTTCTCCTACACTTGGCAGGCCTTGAGGTCCAAGGTTTTTCCCTCCTTGGAAAAAATGTTCCTTTAAATAACTAATTCTTGATACACGCGAGTCCCCAGAGGAGACCTAGGGACGGGGCTCCCCGTCCCCTCCGCCCACCCTCCGGGGCTCCCACACCTATCTCTCAGAAAAAGCAGCCCGGAGCAACTCTTCGCCCGTGTCCTCTGGACACTTGTTTTGGTGCCCAGCTGGCACAGGCAGATAGGTCTATGGTTCCACCTAGATAACAGCCCTTTTTTTTTTTTTGGCGGGGTGTGTGGGGGGCAACAACCACACAAAAATCCCCAGGCACGTGTACGTGCTGAGGGTGCGCGTTACTTCCCAGCGACTTGGTGAGAACATCGGCCCCGGCCCTGGCCAATTCCCATTGGGAGGCCTGGGGATCGGCGCTTTTATTGCTCGCTTTGGCTCTCAGCCACCGTGAGATTTATTCGTGTGATTAACCATAAGCGCGTTAATAGTCCTTTTGAAAGAAAAGGCGCACCTCCCATGATTTCCATCAACTCTGCTTGGGTGCTTTGCTGGATCAGGTGCAGCTTAAACTCGTGTCCCCCCCCCCAAGAAGTGTGATATTTCTTGGGAGAGGAGTGTACCTGGAACGCTGCACCTTTGGCCCTTCCCTTGGGGGATGTCTTTGTGAAGGTATTTGGGGTATCCCAGGGATGGAAAATGTGTTATAAGCCTGGGGAAGTGTTCTCCGTGCAGGGGAGTTGTCCTCTAACAGCTGTGCCTCCTTCTTCTTTCCTTGCCCCAGCCAGGTACGAAAAGAAGGGGCTACAGAGGTGGAGGAGGAGGAGGAGCTGTTACTTCCTCATCTGCAGCACCTACCTTAACAAGAACAAGCTTTCCCTTGTAGCTAAGCCTTTATAGCAGCGTCGGGGCTGAAAGTGAGGGAGCCCCATTAACCCTCGAGCTGCCGAGCCACCGCCTTAGAAACCCGTGTGCCCAAGCGATGAGTTTTTACTGCGTCCCAGGTCCTAAAAGGCCAAATTCTCGCTCCTCTCAGGGGCAAAGCAAGAGGAGTTTTCTGCCGCCCGTGGCTCCACAGCTGTGAAGCAGTACACGGGAGGAGAGAATAAAGTGGGATCAGATCAAAATATTTAATTGCAAATGAGAACGAACCACTGTGCTCTTCCTCTGCTCCGGTGACGGGAGCAAGATGCAAGGCACTTCAAAGTGCCATTTTTTTGCCTTTTGTTTTCAGCCAGTTCTAGAAAAGGGGGCCGAGCCCGCCCGGATTTCCTCTTCGTTCCTCCTCTCACGTGCTCACCAGACCCCTGTTTCCCTGCTGCCTGGCTTTGCACTGACCACTTGGGACTACCTGGTCACCTGGGGGTAGGAGCAGCAGCACTTCCACTCTCAGCTGGGGTAAACTGATTTCCAGGGCACTGAGCTGATTGAAAACAGATGAGCTCTCATGGCTTTTTTTTTTTTTTTTTTTCCTCCCTTCCAGTCAATTTTATAAATCTCTATAATATTTTGGATTTGGGGACAGTATAAACCAATGGAAGAGAAACAAGTGATAACAGCGGTTCACTCGTACATTCGAAATCGGCAGCAATCTAGCAGGAGCAGCACGCCGGTGAAGAACGGACCATCGCTATCCCTACAGAAGGCACTTGTGCATAGCCAGAACCGAGGAAAAATAAAACTACTGGGGGATCATTTCCCCAGTTTTTCCCCTAACCTGCTTGCAACGTTGCATTTACCTTCAGCCTTGCGAATGTAACCGTACTACTCATCCAGATTTAGATCCAATGGCCACAGGGGCTCACAGCTTGGTAGCCACGGGGCCAAGCATCCTTGCAGCAGCGCTGGCATCCCAGACCCTCCGCAGCTGCCACCTCCCCTTTACCAAGGGGATAAGTAAGGCTGCGTGAGGCAACGTGACCGGCACAAGGTCACCCCTGGGGTCACCTCCATTCAGGAGCAGAGCTTGCTGGCTCCTGTCTCCCAGCCAACGTCGTGAATCCTACAGGGGGAAGTTTCCTAGTGAAAAAATAAACTCTTCCCACTCGGAATTTAAAAACAAAACCATGGAAACATACCTCTCTATCTGAATGTTTTGCAAAAAGTTATTTTAACAAATTTAAATTTGGGGCTTGATTTGACCGGCTGGTGCCCTTTGAAATAGTTGAATCCAGGCCATGGCTTGCAACCATGTCAGAGCCAGCCCTCGCGCTCCAGCTGGCCTGACACCCCCGCCAGCACCCAGGACATTAAAGCCCCCCTCCTCAGCCGAGAGGGCAGTGGCGGTCAGCCTCTCCCCGATGCCTGGGACTTGCAGACATGCAAGAGTTTGCTTTGCTCCCCTGCGTTTTGCGTGCCTGGGGATGCTACGGACAGGTTGAAACCACTGCCACCCGCAGCCCACCACCTCGGTAGCGTCACCAGAGACCTTCCCACACGCCTCTGCCCAGCAAAAGCTCCCTAAGAGGCAGCGACTCCCACTCAAACAAACTTCGGGCTGTCCCTGCACAGCCCTACCTGCGCTTGACCCAACACGAACCCTCTCCTCTCTGCGCTTGTGGCGCATGGACTATTTATTTCCTCGGAAAAAAAAATAGGCTCTCACAGTGTCATTCTTTCCAGCCGCTTTCCGCACAGCATCGCATTTCGCAGTGACTTCTAGATGGTGCTTGAGAAGAAGAAGCCACTTGACGCGCAGCTGTCCTGCCCTGCACGGCTGGTTGCGAGGCGTGTTGAGGAGCAGAGAGGAAAAATGGGGTTTGTGCCCCGTGTCTGGAAGCAAGAAGGATGGATACGGCTGGCAGAGTGGAGGAGGTTGATTTTACAGACCAGGGTGGGCTGCTAAGGGGACGGGAATTGGATCTGCTTTTGCAACGCAGCCTCTGGTTTTATTTTACACTGACCCCCAGGAAGGAAGGGGCCGCGGCGGGAGCCGAGCCCGCAGCCCTCTGGTAAGGTGGGACCGGAGGGCTCAGCAGGTTTCCATCCAGCTCTGCAGGCCCAATTCGGCAATGCCCTTAAGCTTGTCCCGATAATTAACGTTTGTGCTTAAGGGCTTTGCTGAATTGGGGCCTTTTCTGGCATGGTGACAGCTCCCGTAGCTAACCGGGAGGAGAGTGGAGGGGGGGGAAAGACAGAGGACACGGTCGCATCTCTGCCTCGAGAAACCCAAAATATGGTGACTCTGTTTTCTCCATGGTTTTCCTTATTTTTCTTCTCTGTTGGCCCCATGTCCATCCTGGCCCTGGCCGTGCCCCCACGTAGCCTACAGGCTTCCTGGACACATCTGTCCTCCGGGTCTGGTCTCCGCGGTGGGGACAAGGGGAAAGGGACGCCTGCAAAGCTCTTCCCTGACTTTCTGTGCTGACAGAGCATAAGAATCGTGGAGGATGGGGAGAGGGGCAGAAGAAGGGGGTATAAAAGCAGTCTGTGCCCTCGCTTTCTGTGCTGTTAAAAACTAGAGATTGGTTGGGTTTGGGTTTTTTTTCTTGGGACCAGCTGCCAAGAGGCTGAAACAGCATCATCTTCACTCTTGCCTGGCCCCCTGCTCCCACCAGAAGGGCAGAGTTTCACAGCCATTTTGCAATAAGGTAAAGTCCACTGAGCAGCAGAGAATCGGGCTCAAAACCCCGGGCATGGGGGTTTGATGGGGACCTCATATGGCTTAGATGTCCCACTAGCACCTCCTTCAGGTTCCTGCAAAAGGAGATGTCATCTCCATCCTTCTGCTGAACCCTGGCAAGCACTTGCAGGAGATCTGCTCCGAAACAGTGGGGATGAGCAGCAGAGCCTCACGTTCGGGGGAGGAGAAGGCATCCTCGCTGGTCTGCCCCGGAGATGCACCGAGGACCCAGCGGCCGCAAGGAAGCCAGCAGGAGATGTGAGCTCTCAGCGTGGCTCCAGATCATGCCAATACAAAAGGACGCAGTAAGAACAAAGAGTGTCTGGGTTAATATTTATATTCTGTCAGGGGAAATGAAATGCATTTTGGCTGGAATTGGTGTATGGAAAATATTTTCATTTAAAAAATTGAATCCTTTACTGAATCACTGCATTTCACCTTTTCATTAAGCTAGGGTTTTATTCATTGGCAGGTTTATTTTTGGTTTTTTGGTTTTTTGTTTTTTTTTTAACAGGGTGTCCCACTGGTATTTATTTCCCTTTTTTAATCTGTTGGTCAGATGAGTAGTTCCCTGAGAAGAATTGACCCTAAAGGCAACACCAGCCCTTCCCACTCCCTGGCAGGTCACTTGCAAGCACCAGGGAGACAACGAGAGCCCCAGAAACGCGGAGATGAGTCCACTGCCCGAGAGGGAGAGAGGCAACGTGTAAATCCAAGCATCAGGAAGGCAGAAAAACGCAGGAGCCGACTGGGGGAATTTATTGCTCTGCTGTACAACTTGTTTGGCTCTGCTGCCCTAATTAAAGCAACGCAGCTCTCCGCTGTGGCTGCTGCTATAATAGCACAAAGCAGCTTTTACACCAGTAATACTGGTTTTGCACAGAAAGAGGACTAATGTTATCAATGTCAGGAACATCTGTCCCGATATAACTGAGCCAATGCTCGAGTTTCAGCTGCTGTAAGTGCAGGTAAACCATCGCGTCCCCTCCACAAAGCGGGCGGGGGGGGGCTGAACGGGTGGGTGCAGGGTGGCCCCCGGGAGTTTCCCCAGCAAGGTTAGCGTCCTTAAGAAGAGTTGAAAGGACCAAGGAGAGAAAATCAGTACTGAAAGTCTAATGAAGTTAGGCAGACAGTTGCTCACCCAGCACTCAGCCCCAAGCTCCACTCGTTGATGGAAAAAAGCCTTTTAAAGGCAGACGAGGAATTGCTACGGGCACAGCGCAGGTGAGGGGCAGAGGACACCTGAACCAGGATGCGCTGGGAGGTCTGACTCCTCGCGGGCATCCAGCTCCTCTGGGTTCGGGGTACATCCCGGCGCAGGGAGAGGATCCAGGCACTCGGGAGAGAGCGACTCTGACCACACGCGTCTTGGTGATGCTCGTCTCCCCGCTCTCTCCTGCACGTGCACGTGTGTGCGAGAGCCAGCGCGGTCCCATATGGTCATGAGCCTGTCCCGTCCTGATCTTGATGAGCGGTTCTTACTGCTGCCTATTAAATCAAACCACGATGATCAGCACCGACCTTAAATCTGACCTAAAAAGACCTACATCTGTCAAGGAGCAAGACGTAATCCTATAAAATCCTCAGCTTCCGACTTAAGAGCAGAGGCTAGTTATCCTTTTGCCTTCTGCCCCAAGAGCTCGCTAAGGCAGGGATCGATGCAGTAATTGCTTCTTTGGGGACTCGAGGAACGAATAGCCAAAGTAGCTCCGTCCTGCGCCTACTCAGCGGCAGCTCTTCCCTCCCTTTCCAAAGGCTGCACCCTGGCCCCAGTGGGGACGAGGGTTCCTGCTCCCAGTGAGGCATCTCACTCCCTGCTTCATCGCCCACCGCCCAGAATAATGCTGTGGCAGGACGGTTCCTCCCTCCTCTTGCCCGCCGCTACTCCTGCTGTTCCCAAACCAGCAGGGAAAGGACCCCGGCCCCAGCTCCTCACATCCCATACAGTTACAGACGCGGGGGTGGGACACAGCCTTCACGTACCCCCTTCTTCCAGCAAGGCCCCCAGCGAGGGTCACCGCAGTTAGTTTTGCACAGCCTTGGGTACTGCCCATGGCAGGACGCGGCCCGACGGCGGCTGTCTTCTGGCAGCTGCATCGTCTGCTCAGCCCGCAGGGGAAGGCACGGGCTTTATCTTAAATCTGTCACTACCATTGAAAAATTGTAATCAGCCAGCTCCGTCATGCCACAACAGAAGACGCAAATTCTCTGCTCACCTGCCTCTACTGACCTCGGTGCAATTGCACCAGGGGGGGAAAACCCACCCACCCCCTTTGCCCTGCCGCGCGTACCGCTCCCGGCTGCTGGGGGTACCCAGGACACGCTGTGCCCCCCGTCCCCCCCCGTGCCCCTAGGTGGGGGCAGCCCCCCCACCTGCCACCGAAACCTGGGCACTGAAACTCCTGCAGACAGCGCACTAGGGGAAAATTGCCTCCGGAGCTGCACCAGCAGCGTGAGCTGATGCTCGCCCAGGGCTTTGAGTCATTTTGGAGTGACGTCAGGCACACTAAAGCTGCATCTGCAGCCCTGGTGAGCGGGGCCCCAGCCTGGAAAGCAGCTGGCTGCCGAGATCTGGATCCACGGCTCTCCTCCTCCTCCTCCTCCTCCTCCTTGTGTGCAAGGCCGCCTGCGCTCGCCGGCGTGTGCGGGACACGCTCTCTGCCGGGAACACGCGGCCCTGCAGCGTCTCCACGCCATTGCCTCTGCGGGAAGTGGCCGCAGCCCGGGCCGGGGTGGGCATACGCACTTATTTATCTTCGTGTGCAGGACAGACGAGTCACGCCGTACGCAGAGCTGCTCGGCATTTCGCAGCTACGGAGAAAGCCTGTGTGCTGGTTTTGTGGAGAGGACTCCCATTTAGTAGGCAGACGGTGCCAGAGGGTTTGTGGGTGGGAAGGTGTCTTTCCAAACACAGCCTCAGCCACCACCAGCTTTGTCTTGCAGTCAGGGTGCTTCTGCAATACGGGGAACTATCGCCATGGCTTCCTTCCCCCTCCCCCCAAAAAAGAGCATTTGACAGCTGAGGAAGCAGGTTGCGAGCGCAGTCACAACTGATGCTACGAGAAGTCGCACTCATCCCACAAGCAGCCTCACAAAATGCTCTGTGAACCCCACGCATGAGCATTGCCGACACCTCTGTGACGCGCAGCCGCCCCTGCGGGCGGGTTTGCTGATCAGGCCGTGCTAGCTGGGCTCCGTAGCAGTCTGACGGGTGTGGGGAAGGACAAGGATGGCCTTCTCCGCTTGAAATTAAAGTCTACGTAAGCAGGCAGGAGGCCTAGCAGACACCCCTGCCCGGGCTGAGTGAGGTAGCTGGAGCTGGCACTGGGTGGCAGATGTCCCTGGACCTTCAGGGCATCTTGGTCTGTATGGAGGAGGAATCATCCTCCTCACCCAGCCATGGACCACCAGGGTCTCACCACTGCAGGACACACGGAGGCCAAGCTGGTTCACAAATGGAGCCGATAGATCCCCTGGGGTATGTTGGACACAGTCAAAACCTGCAGCTCAGCTGCGGTGCCTGGAAGTGAGGGATGGCACAAGGGCCTGACGAGGGATGGCCTTTCTCATAGCAGTACCAGCTACTGCACCACCACCAAAACACAGCACCTCGCTTGAAACATGGTGTTCTCTGACCTGGCCAAAATCACACTGGGCTTGCAAGATGGGGCTCGCTGGATGAACACGGAGCTGCAGAGGAGTCAGGTGCCCATGTCCGTGTCTACAAGAAAACTCCTCTCCCCTGCCAGTGCCTGGGCTGACCCAGCCTCGCTAGCATCTGCATCTTGAGAGCCTCACCGTCCTGAGGGTGTGCCTGGGGCAGGTCCCTGGGGAGATAACCTGGCTCTGCGGCAGCGAGCGTTTCTGGAGCCGATGCTGCCGGGCACCACGGCACGTCCCACTTCTCGCAGGGAGCCCTTGGAGCAGCAGAGAGACCCATCGCTGGGGAGATGGGAAGGAGGACGGTGCAGCAGCAGGGCTGGCCAAGCCTTGCTGAGGACTGCTTCGATAGAAAAGCAATTACTCACGCTCCATGTAAAGGCCTGTGATTTAATCCTGGGGGACCAACAAGGGGAGATCCAAGATAAACAACATCTGTGCATTCACAAATAGGAAATGGAGTCGCTTTCATGTCCTGAGCCTGTTGATTAACCGGGGTTATTGTTTGGCTTGGCGCTCGCTGCTCGGTAACTTGGAAAGAGGGCAACTAAAAGGAATCATTTGGTTACACTCCCTAAATTCAAGTATCTTTAAATAGTGCGCGGGTTTGTGTTTTGCCTGCAGAAGACTGATGGGAAAAGGTAGCAGAAGAGTGCAGATGGCTATCAGAAAGGAACCTGTGTTTAGTCTGCTTGTGCCAGATGGGAATGGAAAGTTCTCTCCCTTGCCAAGTGTTTAAAAGAGGAAATAGGATGTGATATTCTGCCTCTCACTCCTTTCTCTCCCCTGAAACCAGCCCGCTGCTCTACTTCCATTTGTTGTAAAAAGAAAAAAAAAGCCCGCAGCTTGGCCCACGTAAAGCTTTGGAGACGGTTAGAGACACACCTCGTTCCTTTGTAATGTGTTTATTATGTGGAGATGGATGGAACAGTATATTTTTATACACAGCTGGGTCCAGCACTGTGCAGCACCTGTCTTTCAGTCTCTCGTATTCATCTGCGCAACAGAAACAAAACTGCAAAGTCCCGAAACCGCAGAGATTCTCTGCTGTCATCTCCCTGTCTCTGGCAAGGAGGAGAAGAACTTTCAACCATAGCTCAAGGTTTGTGTCAGACACGTCGGCTGACAAACCTACCCGTGAGATGGACCAAAACTTCTCGCCTGAAACTCCCGGGATTTCCTCTGGTTAATAAATCCAGGTCTGCCCTGAGCAGCGGCTGCCTGGGGGACTTGTAGAGGTGGTGGAGGCTGAGATCTTGTGGGGATGAGGCTGGTTTAGAGCATTGTTTTAGGGTGTCCTGGGGGTTAACCCCAACACTGCCCCACTGGCATGAGCGCCGTAGCAACCTTGGTGATGTGGTGCGTCAGTGAACTCTCAGGTTAATCTCATGGACGCGGATGAAGTGGATCACAGAATCACAAAGCAGCTTTGGGCAGAAGGGACCTCATCCAGGGTCTCCTGTCCAGCCCCTGCTCCAAGCCGGGCTGACCTGCAAAGCTGGAGCAGGTTGCCGAGGGCTGGTGCAGTGGAGCTACGAGCACTTCCCACAGCAGAGATCCCACCGCCTCCCCAGGCACCCGTTCCAGGGTCTCACCATCCCCATGGTGGACATTTGTCTTTGTCTCTAACCAGAACTTCCCTCGCTGCAACTTGTGCCTGTCGCCTCTTGCTATGTGCCTCCGAGAAGAGTCTGGCTGCACCGTCTCACCAACACCCTGTAAGTGGTGGATGACACTAGTTAGATCCCCCGTTTGCTTCTTCCTCTCCAGATGGGACCAACCCACCTCCAAGTAACTTAAAACAATGTCCTAACCACAGTAATATCCACGCAGCTGGTCTCAAGCCTGGGCATTTCAGCAGTATCCTACAGCTGTAACTTCTGCAGGCCAGCGTTAGTCACTTATTTCCCCAGACAATTAAAGAATATTTCCATGAAACCTCTTCACAGAGGTGAACGGCCTCTTGTGCTCCAGCCCCTCTGCGTGCACCCAGAAGCAAAGCCATGACCCAGCGGAGCAGCAGTGTGTGTGACAGCGAAGACATCAGGAGAAAAGCAAGTATAACTTTTGTCCCCACCACCGCAAAGGCTCCCGAGGGGGAGAGGAGCAAAGCCCAGCGCCCGCCCGGGTGAGGATGCTCTAGCCACCGGGCACTGACCGTGCAGATATCTTCAGCCCAAAAAGGGCACGGCGCTTCAGAGGGGAGACAGGGCACCCCGCTGCGAGGCGGGGGGCTGAGCGCGGTGGCCGGGGTGCGGGCAGGAGGGCAGGCAGTAAGCTGGCACAGCCCGGTGCCCAGCCCTGTGTGGGAAACCACCAGGCAGCTGCTCGGCTCCGAGGAACCGGAGATTTCATGAGCAGTTTCAGGAACGCTCCCAGCTTTCCTGCAAAGCACTTTGCTATCTCAAGCACTAATTACTAAATGTTTCCGAAGCTGCCGTCTGTGTGAAATGAAGCCCTTCGTTACAGCGGCGTTGTTGTGGGGAGCAGGGTGATACTTGGCGGGTGTCTGCTCCGCCTGGGGAGCGCGAGGATGATATTCCTGTCTTTTTCTCATGGGGAAAGAGGGGAGGAGAGGGGAGGAGAGGAGAGGAGAGGAGAGGAGAGGAGAGAAGAGAAGAGAAGAGAAGAGAAGAGAAGAGAAGAGAAGAGAAGAGAAGAGAAGAGAAGAGAAGAGAAGAGAAGAGAAGAGAAGAGAAGAGAGAAGAGGAGAGAAGAGGAGAAGGCGTCCCTCTCACCCTGGAGAGAGGTGCTGTTGCTTGCCTTGCCGGGGGACGGGGTGCCCTGCTTCTGCCCTGGGAGGAGGCAGGGCTCCCCGGTGCAGGGTGCAAGGGAGGGGGCAGAAATAAGCCTGCCCGGGACATGTGTGACGACCTGCCCCAGACAAGCAGGAAATCCAGATAAAGACTGGTGAGACCAGTTTAGTAGAGACAGGATCCCAGGAGAGGAGGGGAGAAGGAAAGACAGGGAGTGGCAGAGATGAATGCGAGCTGGCTGGGTGGCTCGCACCCGACTGACGAGAAATGAGAGCCGTGGAGTTAGGACAGGTCTGGGTTCACATGGGGACAGTGAGGGAGAGATGCTTGGGCAGAGCTGGCCTTTTTTGCAAAAGAGGTGCCGTGGAGAATCGCCGTCTAGTTTTTCTAAGCAAGGCTGCCCAGATCGTGGCCACCTCAGAGCTGCTGGATGGTCGCATCCCCCCAACAACGGGCAGCCCGGCAGGGTTTCGCCCCCCAGCTGCGCACCTTGCTCTCAGGTACAGAAAGGTAAAATCTTTCCAGTCGCTCTGGGCTCCGGAAAGGTGAAGTCCTGGTTAAGGACAGCTCGTGACGAGCCATTTGACAAGCCGAGTTAGAAATACAGAGAGCAGCGGCAGCCAAGCGGGGTGCATCTGGGCACGAGTGGGGGGCCGAGCGCGTCCCTGCTGCGGGGCTGCTGCTGGCTGCACTTATGCAGGGAGGGATTTAGCCCTAAGAGTCTTAGTGACGCGTCTTGGGAGACTTAGGCTGAGCCTGGCTTGCAGAGACGTGACCCGTGCTGCCTTTCCCGTGGTCACCTGCCAGTCGGCTTTACATGAGCTGTCACCCGCTCCCGGACCCAACACGTGAGCGCAGTGGCACAGGGGCTTGGGAGACAAGGAGGGGGGCAAACCAACCCAACCTCTTACTGGGTCCAGCCTCGTACCTGCTCCGAGGTTGCTGAGACAGGACGTGGGACCGGTCCCAAAGGACAAAACCCACTGCTTACAGCTGGCGGGGAAACAGCAACCAGTTTGCTGTTGCTTTAACTGGAAAGAGGACTTGGCTCGGGGACCCCTCAGCTCTCAGTCATCCACAGGAGAGTCCTTCCCGCTGCCTTGGGGCGGTCAGCATTTAGGATGGGGGAGAGCCAGGACTGCAGTCGCTGAGCAGTGGCTCCTGTTCGACCCGTACTTGCAAAAATTACATTATGAGTCACTGCAAACAAAGCAGCAAAGACCAAGGCAGGATTTAATGACATGTCGTTAATGATAATCCCATCCATAGGTGTATTTTTATAGCTGGGGAAAATGAGAAAAAGAAAGTAAATGTCTGTCTTTGACTTGCAAAAAAGGTTGCCCCAGGGCCGGTAACAGCATTTGGAGCAAGGAGCACCCACAGAGAGCACCCAGGTGGTTTGCACTATGCAGATTTGCACACGCGGAGCCTGTCCACCCCAAGAACTGACCTGACTTCGGTGACCACATTCAGCTGAGATGAAAGTTGAAATAAGGCCGACTGTAATCCCCAAGAAACCAGGCCACTCTCAGGACAATCAGGTCCCATTAAAAAGCATCTGCCAGTCTGATGTCCCGAGGGTTTCATTATCTTTCTTAGCTAGAAGTCATCTGTGGGGACTGATCTCCTGCGGACTTTGGAAGGAGAGCGAAAGCCGCTGCGTGGCAGCGTCAGCAGAGGACAGTTTCAAGTGCAGTGACGTTCGTTTTCCAAATTTCTCAGCTCCCAAAGGCAACGGGACGGTGCCGCTGGCGGCCGGTGTGCTTGGCAGCAGCACTGAGACACGTGGAAACTTAGGGAGAGAAATCTGACAATCTGGGAAGTGAAAAGTGGAGTGCTTGAAGTACTCTGTACAGGACGGCACAGCTAACGAGCAGCAAAGAGGACACCATGAAAATGCCCACTGTTGTTTGCTTCTTTCTTTGGCATCCATTTGTCTTTTGACTACTGCAAAGTCTCCGAGCCATAATTAGGAACAAAGTCATTGCAGGAGTTCCCAGATCTAATTGAGCTCTCTTGAAACTAAACCATTTCTAACAACCTTTTGCGAGGACAAAACACGATGTTCTCTCCTTTTGTACAGCCCAGAATACGCTGTCCTGGGGCCGGTGAGTCCTGCTGCAGCACGTGAGCGATAGGCAGCAACTCAGAGACCAGCTCCTTGCTCCAGCGGGCAAATGGCTAAGCAGCTTGAGCCAGATCCCGTTGAAATCAACCGGGATTTTAAGATCCCTTAAGCAGGAGTTCTGGGATGCAGAGCTCCGGTCTGGCTGCAGGGGATATCGTTAGTGGAGAGGAACCAGAGTTGGGCTGTTAGGAAGATGTTTTCATTTCCGATGCATCTGGCTTTTAAAAGGTAGTGAGGGAGATCCCTAACCTAGCCCTTAACTGAAGGGCATCTAATCACACCTTTATTTTTTTATTATTTTTTTTTTAAGTGACAAGAAAAACTAACTGCCCTGCCTCTTGGCAGGCCAGGAGAAAAGGCTCACATTGCCGTGGCTGAAGCATGCAAGGCCAGATCCAGACCTCAGCTCATGTTCTGGACCTCTTGCAAACAGCTAGACCTGGGTGGCAGCTGAGGATTTCCAAGGGGAGAACTCTCCTAGCTGTCTAGAAATCATCCATTTGCCTTTCTGCCTGTCTGGGGCAAGAGCGCACGATGCCGAAGTCACAAGCTCAACCTGCTTGACACTCGGGCATCCCTGGCTAGTACAAGAATAGAGCTCGAGGGCAAGCTGGGACCAGTTATCCACCAAAAAAAAAAAAAAAAAAAAGGTTGGTTTGGACAAAAGAAGAATGTTTGCAATGCAAACCAGCAGACAGTTAGAGCAGCGTTGCAGACAGCAGGGTTAAAACTGAGTGCAGGGAAGCCTCCTGGCTGGCTTCAGACAGCGTCTTTGGGGGGAGATTTTTCATTTTGCTGTGAAAATTGAACCACCAGAAACGACCGCTTCAGCTTGATCTAAAACGAACCCAGTTGACCTTCTTTCTGATTCGATTAATAAGATGAAGAATTTATTTTTTGTACAGTGCTAATAATAAGCCATCAAGGAAAAGCCTTGAACTGTGGGTGAACCGTGTTGGGAGCCTCCTGGAGAAAGGAACGATGTCCCAGTCTGACCAGTGGCCGCAGCACCACGAGCTCAGCGCAGCTCCCCAAGGCTCACCGAGGTCTTCGCGCATCCCCATGCCCGAGCCCTGCACGTCGCACTGGGTGGCATCCTTCATGGCTTAGGGGTGCTGCCAAGAGCGTCCGCCTGATCAAAAAGGTCCTCGCCGCAGCAGGTTTTACAAGAAAGAGCAAAGCCAGCCTGGAGCACTTGGAGAGTGGCGATGGAAAGAAGACGGACTCACAGCATTTTTTTTTTACTCTTATAGTTATTTTAAAATATTTAAATAATGTTTCTAAAATACAAAAGACCGCACTGTAGAACTGGCCAAAACAACGTGATAATGTAACAGGAACTCATCCGCCCTATTTTCTGCCCTCCTGCCCTCCATCCTCAGCAGACAAAGCCCAGCACCAGAGGACTAGCCCCATGTAATAACCTTTATGCCTTTAATCCTCATTTCCCTCATCTCGCCCTCAAATGTCCCTGCCATCACCCACTCAGGTGGCACAACAGTGATCGAGGCACAAAAGCCCTCAAACTAAAAGAAAAGCGTGAGCAGCAGCAGCGTGCGTGCCTAAATCCAAACCTGGCTTTACCCAACGGCCAGAGACTTCAGGTGGTATTTAAAATGAGCAGACGTTACTAATCGCTGGTCTTCCTCTCCCCTGGTAGGGGAAAAAATAAAATAAATAAAAAAAAACCCCAAAACCAAAACCAAAAAAACACCCACAAAAAGCCAGCCTTTTTTTAATGCTTTAGCTGGAAAAATGAGTCCAACTGGTCGCATTTTGCAGGTGGGGTGAATGACCTGCCAGGGTTTGGAGGGGGTTTGGTTTTTTTTTGTTGTTGTTTTCCTCGCCTCGAGGAGGGCAAAGAGCCGCTCCTGCCGTGTTGTTTCCTGACAGCAGAGGGGGTTCTTGGGCTTCTTTTCCTCCGCCTCCCCCGCGGAGCCCGGCCGCCTGCGGAGCAGAACCGTGCGGGGCTCAGCCCGGGCCCGGCCCGCATCGCTCCCGCGGGGCTCCCCGGCATCCCGGGGGGGCTCCCCGGTGCCCCCGGGGCTCCCCGGGCTTTGGCGTCCTGCTGCTTGCCGTACTCACGGGAGGGAGAGGAGCCGCCCCAAGGACCCGGGAGCTGTGGGTGCACCAGTGGGTTTTATTTCCCCGTAAATCTGGTGTCCCTCCGGGGTCCTGGCTGGTTGGGTTTGTGTGTATCATCCGTGCCGGGAGGGACGGGCAGGTAGGTGCGTGGCTGCTCACACATAGGGTGACGTGGAGGAATTGGTGCAGCGGATCTCTGCCTGGAATTGGGGGGGTCTGCAGGGGCTTTTTGGCCCTTCCTCATCTCCGAGGGCTTTGGGTGGGAGAGAGAGGTCTTGTTCCACAGCCGTCAAGGAGATGCACCACCACTCTGTTTGCTCTCCGCGTCAGAGCAAAACCCCACCATGGGCACAACTCGGGAGCACACCTCTTACCTGAAAGATGCTCCTGAGGGGGGTCTTGATGCAGGGTGGAAATTCCTTCCCGTCACAGAACTGGAAGTCCTCTGCCCTGTGGGACCTCGGGCTGCAATCAAGGCCAGACTGGCCCATCACTGGTCAGAGGTAAATGCAGTAAATGGACTTCGCACTGAGCGGGTACCGGGGCAGGAGAGCGGGACACAGCTCCCCTGCACCGCCGCGCTATACACCCTGCCTGGTGCTGGCCCAGTCATGTAACCGGTCCCCATGAAATGGTGGATTTAAAGGCAAAAGGAGACCGTGCGGGGTAACAGCACACCTTTTATAAATTGCTTCAGCTCCTGGGGATGAAAGGTATTCTATGGAGCTAAAATATTAAAACTACCCTGGATTATTCATTAAGCATCAATTATCATCGTCACATTTACTGTCAGATGTTTCAGTGTTGCTATTCTGCTCTAGGAGGGAACATATTTTTAGGTTGCTTTCTGAAGGAAGGAAGTTCCTGGGGTTAGTCATGCAGTCTGGTTGTCTGTCTGCCCTCGCTGACTTAGGAACCTCCAGGTTCATTTTGGCCAAAGTTTACAGAAGGCTGGAAGTCTCCAAAATACTGTGTTCCTGCAGGTTAATTAGCAAAGGGGATGGTGGGGGAACCCCCAGACCCAGCTGGTGATGCGGGTGCAGGAAGAGCAGGCACCTGGCAGGGTGGGCACGGATGCTCCCGGCGGCAGGAGGAGCTTCAAGCAAGGGCAGCATCCCTGCTGGCACCGGAGAGCTCAGCCACGGGACACAACCCCACAGGAGACTGGGCTTCCCTAGCTCTGCTGCCCACTGGGATCTTTTACATAAATACCTGTCAGGTATTTATTACACATTGGCTTTAGTACTTCTGCCTTCCCTTGTTTGTACGTTTATAGCTCTGTAAAGTTGGAACGAGTAGTTTGGGTTTAAGAATAAAGCCAGCCTCATCTGCAAAACAGGATGTTCCAAAATAGGATCTAATTTTCCTCTGTGAGAACCTAAGGCAAAAATAAATTGATATCCACTCCAAAGGCAAACGCAAACAAGGACTTATTATTTATCATTAAAACATCTTAAAAAGGCTTTAGAGCTCTAAAAGCAAAAGTTTGATGCTGTATAAAAGAATTCTGTTTCTGAGATGTATCAGTTCAATAATTAAAACAGCATCTATGAAATATGAATGTAAGATATTAATAAATTAAATTAAAGCCACTGAAAGCCAATTATCTTGTAAAAGATCTCTGATAGCTAAACTAATGAGATGTAGAAAGATTAATTTAGATCCCCATTTTAGGAGGTGATTATAAATTGCTATAATGCCACATCCAGTTACTAGGTTGTTATCGAAACTTGTGAAACACATTTGGAAGGGCTTTGAAATATTTAGAATGAAGTAGAAATTAGAAAGTAGTTAGAAATAATTAAAAATTAGCTGTCTCGTCACATTGCAGCTTTAATCCTATTACACCTTTTAGTTTACAAAGCTTCAGATGTCTCTGAAAGTGTTGATCTGCGGGGACACTGGGGTTTACAAGCAGGGATTTATGTGGTTTAGTAATGACAGAACTTCAAATATTTCTCCTTGTTTCACTTATTTGGGGAATTGTCTCTTTGTAGGATTATCACGTTTGCTGCTGGCGCTGCCTGAGGGATTTCTTTGGCCGTAGGGTAGGTCGGGCCATCACCCGTGGTCCCATCGAGCCCCCGAATACCCACCGCTCTCCTTGCAGCTCCTGGTGAAAATGCTAAGGAGTATCAGTCATGGTCTTTTTGATCAGGGAGAAGCACAAAGACTTTGCTCCTCTATTCCTATGGCTATTGTAGCAAAGCACAGGGCTCTTGGGGAAAAGAGAAGGATGATGGTGGTGCAATGTATGCCTTTAGCCCACGAAATGCAGTTTTGCCACTGCCAGCGGTTGGCCACAGAGGTTTGCCAGCCTTGCTTTGGTTGGGACTTGCCTGTGGGGAGCCCTGCACGAGCTCTGCAGCTGTAACAGCCCCCATCCAAGGACCTGGGGCCCTCACCCATCTGCACTCGGGTTTTGCCTGGCCCAAGGGGTGCTGGAAGGCCTCCAGCAGCACGGCTTGCCTCTATTTCTGCTGCCGGCACCGCGATCGGTCCCCGAGCCGGGAGGAAAGATGTGGTGTGGGGGTGCAGGCAGGGGAGGGCAGCGGGGCCTTGAAACCTCCGGCACGGGGTGATACCGGCGGCCCCAGCGCTACGAACTACTCCCCCGTGGGCAGCCGCTGCATCAAGGGAGGAACGTGACCTTGGGGCTGGGAAACACGGCTCGTGGGCAGCGAGGAGGGCGAGGAGCAGGTCTGCAAGGTGTGCACAGCTCTGCCTGGAGGGTCGGTGCGGAGGTACGCGGCTCCGGGGACCAAGGAGCACGGCGGGGAGAGCCTTGGAAACGGGGTGGAAGCAGCCCCAGGTGGACTGTAGCAGAGGAGGAGGCAGAAACCCACCACAACCATCACCCTGGAGAGGCAGACGGAGGGACCCCGCCATTGGCATCGCGCTGGTTAGAGGGGAAGGACGCAGGGGCCGCGACGGCTGCAGCCCTCCCTGGGCAGCAAACGGGTGAGCGTAACCCAGGGAGAGCTGCAGCAGCTGAGGGAGGGGGTGGGCTAGATACTGATAAGGGAATTATTTTTCTTTTATCCCCTTTCTCTCTAATATTCTAGATAATATCGTCTAGTATTGTAAGTGGATTGATGAGCATTCTTAGATCGAACTGCTAAAACTTTTCAATAGTCAAACAGCAGATTCTCCCATGTAAGCCATGTTTCTCTAGCCCACATTAAGGCAAGAGCTGTGGTGCATCGAACTAGTGGAGAAGGCAGCAGCCCTCCTGGGAGCCCTTATCCTTACTGGGTTTTTGTGAGGAGTCTTTTGGGAGAGCTTTTTTGGGTGCCGTCCTGTGGCAGCCAAGGACAACCAGCAATAAGGCTACCTTCTGTTCCCGTAGCCCCAGCAAGTGTCTTGCTTAAAGCATAGCACCCAGTTTTAGTGGGCAACACAGGCACCCCTTTAAAGGCTCGGTGAAAATCTTGAAGCGGGTAATCCAGCAGGAGGGAAAGCCCTCTGCCTTCTGCCCTCGGAGGAGAAATGCTCAAGGGATGCCTCTAAGCATCCCTGCACAGGGGAACAAAAGCCCTCTGCCTCGTCTGTGAGAAGACCTAAATTAGAAATCCTTGCTTGAGGGATTTCTTGGTTGAGAAAACCACCTGGAGGGAAGAAGTACGGCAGAAAAACAACAGAGGAGCAACCCAAACTTGGGTGAGCCTCTGGTATCTCCTCTCAGCCTGCTTGAGTTGTAGTTTGGAAGCAGCCCTTTCTGTAAAGTCTGAAATACCTTCAGGGGAGCCAAAAAGATGTCAGAGCTGGCAAATTGGGTTATGCAGTGGGGACCAAACCCCTGGGGTCCGAACTCTTGCAGAAGCATCCAGCAGGCAGACCTAGAGTTTGCCAAGTTAAAAGAGACGGCTAAGTCTAAACTCTTCTCCCGAAAATCCTTAAAATGTGCAGGAGTGTGGGCTGTGTGGTTAGTGGCCAAAAGTCTAGTTGAAGAAAAACAGGCAGCTCAGGTAGAAATTCAGAACCTAAGGGAGGAAAATGACAAACTGAAAGCAGAAATAAAGGCTCAGCAACTTATACTAGAGGAGGGTAAAACTCGAGAAGGAGTTGCGACTCTGGAGCAAGTGCGAAATGTTCTCCAGTATCAAGAGGTGTGTGAACAAAAAAAGGCCATTTTGAATGAAAATCAGGCATTGAAGGAAAAACTAGCTGTCAGTACAAAAGCTGTAGAGGAGGCGCAAGGAGCAATCCGGTTATTAGTGCAAAAGATACAGATCCTAAAAGAGAAGGGCACAGACCACCGAGCCTGCGAGGCCAAGATGGAAAAGTTAAAAGCAGCGTTAGGGGCGAAGCACAGCGCGATCGTGGCCCTTACAAAAACACCCTGCCAAGGAGATGATGAGCAGTGGGACAGAAAAAGATGGTTTAATCCAGACAGCAGCCCCTCCGTTGAGGAGTGCAAGCCCGCAAGCCCACATTCGCTAGTTTTTGAGATGCCGGAAAGGCTTAAAGCAAACCCCGTTTCGCTCGCCGGTGCTCAGGCGGCTGTGAAAATGGAAGGTGGAGGAGCAGAGGGGAGAAGCAGGGGAAACGTGCAGCCACAGGCGGATGGAGTGATCAGAGGGGAAACAACCACTGCTGACCCAGCTCCACACCAGTTCAAACCAGGGAGCGCCCAGGGAAGGAGCAAGCAGTCGGCAGGGAGCGCCTGGGCAAGGGAGGATGGAGAGGGGTCGGGGGGAGGAAGGGGCAGCAGAGGAAGGGAAAACCCCAGGGAGAAGAGGGACGCAGAGGTGCTGCAGACTGCTGCCTCCGCCGGCGCGACCCCCCCGATTGCCTCCTTGGGGAAAGGGAGGAAAGGAAGGTGGCAGGGCAAGAGGCAGTGGCAGAACGGTGCGGCTCCCCGAGCCGTGGTACACAATACCGTGGCCAGGAGGGAGTTAAGCACGATGCGAGTGGACATATGGAGGCAGCTTCGGAAGCTCGGGGAGGATATGGCCCGCTGGGATAACGCTCCCACCAGGGTTTTGCTGGATCGCCTGCTGGAGATCAGCGGGGGCAGAGAGGGAAACGGGCCTGAGGCCCCGGCCCCCCCCATCATAGTCTAGGGCAGCTGGCCCCCCCCTTCCCCGGGCTCGTGGTCAGACCAGAACCGGACCACTGGGGAGGGCCCCCGTGCTGGGAGCACTGGGGGATCGGGAGCAGAGCCAGCGAGGCATCGCCTGGGTTGCATGAAAAGCCGGGGCACCAGGTGCAGGCTGCGGCCGACGCAAATTAAGAAGGCTCCTCTGATGGAGAAAACACAGGAGGAGTGAAGTGTTAAGGGTTTTGGGTTTTGGTGGGGTTTTTTTGTTGTTTGCTTATTTTCACAAGAACGAAGAGGGAGAAGTTGACTTTTCCAGCGAGAGCAGCCAGGGCCGTGGTGAGCAGAGGCTGCTTTAGCTCTGCCCCAGCCGCCCTGGTGCCTGTTTGGCTGCAAGGAGTCTGGGCAGAGATACCGAACGCTGCTCTGGCCAAGTTAGCAGAGGCTGTTTTGGGAGAAAAGCAGGCGGCTTTAAGGACTGATAAAACACTGGAGCGAGTCCCGGCTGTGATACTAACTGGGTTGCAGTGTTTGTGAGCAGTGATGTGCAGCAGCGGGACTGAGAACGAGCTATAGGTATGAAGGACCGGGCAATGAAGGTTGTAGGAGTCTCAAGCACGGTATAAACCCTGAGGGTGAAGCAAGGAGAAAAAAATAGCCTCTTCTTGCTGGCTCTTCTATAGGCTGTCCAGAAAAAAAAAAGCAAAGCACCATTATAAAAAAATAATACCTGCCTGCTATCAGAGCTAAAGCAGCAAAACCAAGAGGTGCAAGCAGGGCGACTCCAAAAGGTACCAACAGAAATGAAGCAGTTCACCCTTAGCATTAGTATTGTCAAATTCTGTGGTGTGTTTTCGCATAAGCATGTAGAAGTATGTGCAGGAAAGAAATTCAGGGGCGGTTTCCAAACAATGGAAAAAAGGATTGAAACGGAGGAATGCTAACTAAGTGCTACTAATCATGAAAAGTTAAAAGCTGGGAAAATGGCAGATTAAGCATGTATATATAAAGGTTTGAGGGGAGGGTAATTAATGATAAAATATTCTAATTGACTTGGGACAAGGTTCACTTTGAAAGCAAAAAGTTACTTGATTCTAGCTGATGTGTTAACACCAGCAATTTTTCTGACTGAAGAAAAGTTAAAATAATAAAAAAACCCAACCCATTAAAAAGACTGATCATGGTAAAGAGTATGCATTAATGTAATAGATTTTTAATTAAAATATAAAGGTCTTCTGTTACAGAGAAGAGATGGAACCAATGGAAAACAAATATGATGGAGAATTGGTGAGCAGCAATTTAAGAACATAAGCTAATGAATTGTATAAAAATATACAAAGATGCAGTTTATTAGATTCTTAATATCATCAAAAAGTCCTATGAGCGTAAATGATCTACCTTGATTAACTAAGATAACTATTAATAACAATCTTTGCTGGTTTTGTCTTCCATAGGTATCACAGAAGAATAAGTAGCCATTCCAAACTATGGATATTATTAATTCTGTGGTGCATTTTCTTTCCTGCTTTTATTTTGCTTTATTATCCTATATGCATATATGAAGGGGAAAATATAATCTCTTTTTTTTTTTTTTTTGATCAGTTACTGTTGCTGAATTTCAAACAAGAGAAAAGTATGCTGGTGACACAGAAAAAAAAGGGTCCAGTTTAAAGGAGTCACCATCTCCAAACAAGAGAAACCCTGTTTCCCTTGATGAGGATGGACATACCTCCTGTTATCACTAGTGATCGTCATTAATAGATCACCAGCATACGATGTAATGCCTGTACACATAATACTGAAAACATGCAGCTGTATCTGAAAAACATTATAGTATTTTGAGTACTACAAAATGAAAGATGAACAAACCGAGTGTAGAAATTTCTGGTAAGATAAGTTATATTAAAAAAAAAATATATACCATTAGCGTAGCTTTACATTAGGAAAACTGCATAGCACAGTTTTGAGTATAATTTAGAGTACCTATGTATAAGTTGATGGTGCTGGGATGGGTAGAAAACTAAAGGTTCCCCAATGATGGGAATATCAACAGACTACATAAGTATATGATATGTAATCATCTATCGGTCTGATGAACATTTTTTATTTTCTTATGGAGGGGACAATGAGGTGATTTTTAGAGCAGGAGTGTTTCTGAGATGAGAGCTGTGCACCAGCAATGATGGGCAGCTCCCAGCCACCTCTCTGGAAGGATATCAGCAAGCGGGAAGCACTTACACATGCAAATTCCAGACGAGAAGATAGCAGTTTTCAATCACTTTAGAACAGAGTTTAGCCAGATGTTTCCTTTGCCTTTGGTTTCTAGTGGGTCTGTAATCACTTACGTGGAATCCAGCTCTGTGTGTGTGCATACCCAGCATCCAGAAATCACCTGGAAATCACTATCAAAGTTGTCTGATAATACGTGTGCATGTACCGTAACTTTAACAGTATGGTTTTAATTATACAATGCTTTTAGAAGTGACACTAAATTACTAGAAACTTTTAAACTGTATATTAAATGAATCCTAGTAACATTTGGTTTAGGTTTTGAGTTGTCGTTGCAGATAACAGAGCATCCAGCTGTAACATTTGTAGTCCCACAGGCAGTAAAACAAGCCACCAAAGCAAGGTTTGCAGTACGTGACAAGCGTGAACGTGTTGCTCTTACTACAACTGCAATAAAAGGTGTCGAGCATCATTCTTGGTGTAAAACCCTCCTCGGAAGGACTCCCATCAGCTAGTGAAGTTTTTAACTAGACTGCACAGCCTAGAAGTGTAATCCTGGGTATTGTAAGAGTTTGGTTAATCATGCACGTTTTCCTGGCTATAAGATAAATATTAAGTAAACCAAGTAGCAGCTATACAGCAAAGCCAAGACCTACAGGCCACCCTCAAACCCACATGAGGCAAGACCAGATAGGAAAAAGCAAATGCCTCCAAGAAGATCGATTGCTCGGTCCTGGCAAGGAGCCTTGAGCCACAGGAGGGTTTGCAACATCCTTGCTGGACTCATGTGTGACAGCTTATGTCCATGGACTATCAGCAGGGGTCTGTATGCCTGTAGCCCACGAAATAGATTATTGCCACTGACAGAAACAGGCCGCAGGCTGTGTGCTGATACTGCAACACCTAACCTTGAGATTCGCCAGCCTTGCTTTGGTTGGGACTTGCCTGTGGGGAGCCCTGCACGAGCTCTGCAGCTGTAACAGCCCCCATCCAAGGACCTGGGGCCCTCACCCATCTGCACTCGGGTTTTGCCTGGCCCAAGGGGTGCTGGAAGGCCTCCAGCAGCACGGCTTGCCTCTATTTCTGCTGCCGGCACCGCGATCGGTCCCCGAGCCGGGAGGAAAGATGTGGTGTGGGGGTGCAGGCAGGGGAGGGCAGCGGGGCCTTGAAACCTCCGGCACGGGGTGATACCGGCGGCCCCAGCGCTACGAACTACTCCCCCGTGGGCAGCCGCTGCATCAAGGGAGGAACGTGACCTTGGGGCTGGGAAACACGGCTCGTGGGCAGCGAGGAGGGCGAGGAGCAGGTCTGCAAGGTGTGCACAGCTCTGCCTGGAGGGTCGGTGCGGATGTACGCGGCTCCGGGGACCAAGGAGCACGGCGGGGAGAGCCTTGGAAACGGGGTGGAAACAGCCCCAGGTGGACTGTAGCAGAGGAGGAGGCAGAAACCCCACCACGACCATCACCCTGGAGAGGCAGACGGAGGGACCCCGCCATTGGCATCGCGCTGGTTAGAGGGGAAGGACTCGGTGGGTCTATGATACCTGCAGCCCTCCTTCCTTCTCCCAGGGGACAGCCAGCACCTCTGAATCCAGTGCCCGGGCAGCAGAGGGGTGAGCATAACCTGGGGAAAGCTGCAGCAGCTAAAGTGCTCTGTGTGTGTATTAGTTTCTACACTGGTGTGTTAAAGGTTTGGTTTTTTTTCTTTTATCCCCTTTCTCTCAAATATACTAGATCATTGTTAGCATCATTGTAAGTGAACTGATGAGGATTCTTTAAGCAGACTGTTAAAGCTTTTAAGTAGACTAACAATAAAGTGTATGTCTTCTCATACAAGTTGTGTTTCTCTAGCCAACATAAATGCCACAAGTTGTGGCAAACCAACCCTGACTTCTGTGAAGGCAATATTTGCTACGCTGGAATAACAATGGAGAACAAGATGAGCATCCAATGGTAACCTCAGAAAACTGGGTCTTGGTCGAAGGCCACCCTTCGTTGCCTTTCCAGGCTACAGCATCCAGCTCAGGCCTTCTCAGCCTTTCCCTGCAGTGCTGCCGTTTCTTCAACATATGATTACATGAGTCTTCTCCTCACAGTACATGTAAATAAGTGAAATGTCTGATTTCCAAAGCACAGCCTCATAGGTACTTGAAAACAGTGGGCGCAAGCCCTGTCTCTGACACCAACAGCCCCATGACAGAGTGTTGTATCTCAGGTATTTTAATATGTAGGCAACGTTGTTCAAACACAGCGCAAGCTGCTGGGGTCCTGTATCCCGTTATGGAATAGCCACAAATGTGGGTGGGAAGAGCAGCATTTATTTACAATAGCTCCAGGAGAGAAGACTGAGCAGCAGAGAACCAGGCTCTGCTGATGTGAGCGCCGTGCTTGCAGAGTGGGTTTATATTCTCCCAGAGAGGCTATGCAAAAGACAGATAGCGGGGTGTGAGTTGTACACTTCTTTTGCACACGCAAGGCTATGGGACCACTCGCGCCCAGTCTGGATTTTTCTTTCTTCAGCACGGGAACTAGTCTATCACAAAGGTTACTCTGTGATTACTGTTTCAGGAGACAGGGTGAAGGTTCAAATCAAGAGGCTTACTTTCACCCTAGCATTTCTATTTCCACAGTCCTCCAAAGGCTCTTTATTGCGTGCAGGGAGACCGCCCGTTACACAGGAACAGAGAGCTGCTATCAGCTATGATGGTGGGGGGGAGCAGTCCTTCCACCCCAGGCTTGTTTCATCGAGATGACAGGTGATGCAGGCTTCACACTGTGAGACTCAGCTGCTGCATCGTGTATCTGATACTTGCGTGTATAAATACCTTCTAACAAAATTCCTGATTTCCCACTGCGATCAAACTCCATCCCTGCTGCTGGTGCCAGCAGCCCTCCGGAGAGTCACCCCGGGGGCTGGAGCATTGTGTGGTGCGGCCGGCACAGCACCACGAACCACCCCCTACCAGCCACGTTCAGACACTGTTCCTATTTTGCCTGCCAAGAAAGGGATTTGAAAATATTTGCTTTACCTTGGTGACTGACTTTTACGTGCCTTCTCATTCAGGGTCCCACACGCAACATTCATGAGTGGAGTTTCATCACAGGTTAACATCCCGGGAGTGAATGGAGAGGTGACCTACCAGCCCAGGCCAAGTGTACTCCTTATGGAGACAGGAGGCTGCAGTTTGGAGGAAGGGGAGGAGGGAGGAGACAGAGGAGATTTTATTATAAAACATCACAAACCCAAGAAGAAATTACCCTTTTCACAGGAACATCTCCAAACACTCCTGTACCAGGACAAGGCATCAAGACCGGCAAGGTCAGTATTTACAAAAACAGCTAGTCTGAGAACAGCAAAACCTGGTTTTCAGAGCAAGGGGGTACCCATACTTCTCACTTGCCCCTGTGAGAGCAGAAGATGCTCACTGCACCACTGCAAAGCCGGCCCTCGATTTCCCATGTCGAACACCAAAACAGCAGCACCTACCTCATGTGGCCGGGTGGGTGCCAGCCGGGACGAGCCCAGCGAGCCCGGCACAGCCACGGTGCTGGCAGGTGCGCACAGGAGCCACGAAGGTTCCCCATCCTCCTTCAAGGCTGCACATAAACCTGTCCCCCTTCTCCACCGTACTTTGCTCAGTGGTCCATCCCTCAGACAACCATCTCCTAACAACACTGCAGAGCCTCTATTTCTCTTTAAGGGGGCTTTAAACTCCCCTTAATGCACACCCTAACTACAGCAGTCATCAATTTGTATTGATACTTTCTTTTATCATCCAAATTCCTCTGCTTGCTGGGTTGCTTTCCTGGCCTTGGGATTATGCTTTCTGGCATATCTTAAAAGCATCAAGTATATCACGCATCCCTGCACACTTGACCCATAAAACATCAACACTCTTCCTTTCTTCTTGCTCGTTATCTCAGAAGGCCTTTGACTAAAAAATCTGGAGCCATATTTTCTAAACTTTCAAAATGCTGGCTTTAGCTCAACATAATATCAGGTACAAACCATGAAACTGGCAATTACTTCTGAGATTTGCTGAAGTAATGTTTGCATTTGAAATAAAGGGTTTGATTCAAAGCTTTCAGGAGTCAAAATATCTATTAAAAAATGGTACAATTACTAGTATTGTCTGTTAGGTCTGACATATAAATAATTTCAGTACCTTCTGCCTAATTACAGTGAACCAATGAGAGTGTGTCTAAAAGCAGGCAAAGAAAAAAAAGATTATTTACATGCAATGGTGTTTGTTTCCTTTCTTCTTTTTTCCTTCGTCTTGTTGTTCTTTTCCTTTTGATGCCTGAATCAAAAGGGAGTCAGAAAAGATGACTTCCACAGAAATAAATGCTGCAAGAGATTTACAGCACAGCTTCTGTGTTCATTGTTCCCCAGCACCTTCTGAGCCTACTCTGAGATCATCAAGTGAAAAGCATTGTAGAAATGTGTTTCTTTAACAAAAATCCTTTGTGCAGTTTACGGATCCAAGCAAGTGTGATGTGTCCAAGGGCTGCTGCCTTCACACAGGCAGGCCCCAGACTAGTCACATCGCAAAGTCGTGTCCAAAATGTTCCCCGCTACATCTCAGCTATTTCAGATGTCTCAAATCTCTCTCATAAAGAAGCAACTTTTCCCCCCTCCAGGACATATATTTGCATTTTTCCAGGTAAAATATCATCTGGTAATCTTATTCCCACATTTCCAATCTCTAGATAGATGCATTCCTAGAACAGAGAGGAATGCAGGGAGGATAGAAGTTAGCATAACGTCGGATAAAGGCAAAATAGGAACCAGCACACATCTGGATAAAGCCCTCAGGTAAGATTCCTATAACTTTCCAGTCCCTGCAGAAGCAAGCGATGGTATAAACACCCAGCTGCAGGTAACTCCTTGCCAGGAGTGCTGTTAGCAATAAGAAACTTAACGACGAGAGTCTCAAGAGTGGTTCTGTTCTCTGGATCACAATTCAGCAAATCCAGTAAATTCATCAGTCTGGCTGGAAAAAGAATAGCAACAACAAAAGCAAGGAAACCGTTGAGGCATTTCATAACTGCTGCTGCACTCTTCTGTTTCCCCCCCACCTCTTATCTGATATTCCCTCTTCCCTTCCCCTATATTGGGATATTTTTTGTGACTCCTTCAATGTGCTTCAATTCTGGTAGGAAAGTCTACTTTTAGCTCACACCACAGATGTTTCAAAGGCAGTAACTGACTCAAACTAGTCTTGTGATGGAAACTGTGTTGTAGCTTTACGTTGCCATGGCTTCTTTAGTTGACAAAATAATACTTTTGACAGACAACTTCTAGGTCTTTCATACTTTCTTATTTCACACAGGATGGAGGTAACTTGAAGGACAATAAGTAAAATGACCTTGTAGGAAAGGGGTTGTAGGAGAAGGTTGGTGGCAGAAGTGGGCATAGACCCGAGGCCTCTTCATTTCCAGGGCTGTACCAGCTGCCCTCCTGACCCCATTTGATGCAAGTAGGATTTTCAACAAGAAAATTTAGCTCGATGCTGGTAAATGCTGATTCACTCAGTCTGTGAGGACATGCTGGGTTCAATGAAGCTTGACCGAGATGTGTTCCTGTGGTCCTCAGCAGAATTTCTGGTCGGGGTGATGCTTATAGTGGCTCCCTCTTCCCACAGTGCAATGCTTATGGTCTGCAAAGGGGACCTGGTTTTATATCAGAACCTACCCACACATTTTGGGCAAGGACTTCAATTCCGTGCTTATAAAGCTACAGTGAGTGCACCGACCACCAGCTATTAACTTCTGCTTGTTCCTCCTCTCCTCCTTTGGGAGAGGGCGAAGAGGGAACTAATCAGGCACGGATGTTTAATACTGCAGTACAGCCCTCTGCAGAGATGAAGAAAATGCCTAAATTGGTTCCTGTCAGATGTAGGCGTTAAGTCACGTTCACCCTCTGTGCAGGCTGTGCATCCCAACTTCACCAGCCAGAAGCTGGCTGCTGATCTTCCTCTATTCTCCCCCATAAAGTATATTATTGAAAAAAAAAAACCAAACCAACAAAAACCAAAAAACACCACAACCACACAACAACAAAAAATGAAATAAAATAATAGTAATAAAAAAGAATCAGTCAAAACATACCAGATACTGCTTCCCTCTGCATTTGCATCTCAGCCTCATTATGTCACCTGAACAATAGGAATTCTCTCGGCCTATTTTAAGGCAGCAGCTTCCTTGGAAAGCTCCAAATCTGACATCCTTGGTGTGGAACCCTGGGGAAATAAAGTTGCATTAGATTTCATATAAATACCTCTTCAACCAACATGAGACTAACAACGTCTGTCCCAAAGCTTGATGTTGCAATAAACAGTGCTGAAGCATAGCTTTGGGAAGAACCTGACCCGAGTTTTATTTTGGAAGGAAACAAATACACACTTGGGATCTGGCTGAGAACTTGAAGGGACGCAGATGTGTTTTACCCTAAAGATTGTAGTCTGATATCATATATCCTTCAAGTGAGTCACAAACACTCATCCCCTTGCAATCCCACGGACCTCTGGTTCAGCCAGAAATACTGGAATACTTTAATCACAAATTACAACTGCAGCCTCCTTCAGAAGGAGGTCTGAAGTTATTCTGTGAGGACAAATCAAATCATAGTTAGCAGCTTTAACCAACCAGAAAAATGAGAATTTTCCGGACATAAGTTTGTCTTGAGGCCCTAATATACTTATCAGAGAAAGGTTCTCCCCAGCAAGGGCAGGGTGCCCATCCCTCAGCTACAAGTTAGGCAGGGAGACCTGGCAAAGGCTAAGAAAGCAGGCAGGACCACATCTCCAGGCTGCAGTGATTCAGCGAAAGTCTCAGGTAAGAAATAATTTGCATGTTGCCAAATTTTGCTTCAGGTTTCACTCCCCAGTATTTCTAGATCTTGAAACTTTCACTGAGTCCCTTGTGCTGTCAGAAAAGAGGTCTTCATTAAAATACAGGTTTGATAACGAATGGCATGGGACATATACCCAGCCATTAACTCCTTTCAAACACAAACATTGATTATTACAATGGCCACATCTCACTGTACATGTTAATGAAGGGAGAGGGAGATGCAGACACCCCCAGGAGGTGACTTGGCACTGAGCTGGATACAGACCATCCCATAAGGGTCAGCTCATGGATGATGTTGGAAGGGAGTGCAACAGCGTTTTCTTAACAACAGAAATCTTTAGACTAGAGCTGATGTATGGAACACTGGTGCTTTGCAAAGAAGCTGGATTTATCCCACAGGAACACGCAAATGAAGCAATACATATAGCAGACATTTGACAGTGGCTGGCATTCCTCTCTGGAATCTGGCCATATCAAATATCAGAGGACCACAAAATACCCTTTTATTAAAAAAAAAAACAAATTATTGAAGGGAGTGTGCAAGGCAATCCACCATCTACGGATACATACCGTAGTGCATAGCTGCAGCATTCTCCTTTTCTGTTCTTAGGCTGAGGGAGGAAAATAATGGTATGTCTATGCAGCAGTCCCTGTCACTGCTTGCTTCTCCTCTTGTAAATTAATTTTGTCACCTCTATCCCACCCCAGCAGCTGCAGCCAGGGCAGCTTGGGATTTTATTAGAAGTAAGCTGGGGATGGTAATCAGATACACTCAAAGCACAGAGGCAGCAGCCTAGTCAGAAGCACTGTATTTGTTGAGGGAGCGATGGAAATGATCCCACATTTGTCTTAAAGACTTCCAGGACCAGGTTCAAAACAGAGAGGTGGAATGTCTGTTGTGGATTCTTCATTTGAGTCTCTGACACATTTCATACCAATCCTACCTGCGACCTAGGAAAAAAAAAAGGAGTCACTAAGATCTCTGAACATCCCCTGATCTAGTAAGAAACAACATGAATTTGGTGAAGTAGAAAGAGGATGCAGAGAGTAGCTAAAGCCAAGAAAAGAAAGTATATGATGGGATTGGAGAAGGGTGGAGCCTGGTCAGAGTAGGTGGGAAGAACAGGGAGCAAAAGGTCTTCAAGAAAGAGGATGGTGGTTTGGCAGGATGTCACGATGCGCAGTGTTCAGCTTGTGAGGAACAGATGGAGACAAAAGACAGGGAAGAAATGAAGGGACAGGGCAAAGGCAGGGAAGAAATGAAGATGGCAGATCACCAAATTTGTTTATCTAAGAGGACTTAAAGGAATCACTCTGAAAGGTGGCAGAAAAATTTCATTGCTTGCTGTCATTTTAATTCAGCACCAGTCTAAGCCTTGACGTAAGGCACAACTGAGTTAATATTTGGGATAATATGACCTTACTGACTGTTACCCTCAGGTTACACATCCTCAGCGTGCCTTCCCCAAGCAGCACTTCCCTGCCACCAGCAATCCGACGTCAAGATTTTTACTCAGGGTCAACGCACTCCCAGAGTCACAATCTGTAAGACCTCAGAACTGTAGTGTAGACTCAGGGTGAGTCACCTGAAGTCTCTGAGCATCCATATGCAGAAGCGAGTAGTCATGCTTAGTTTTTTGTGTAAAAGACCTTGAAGTCTTGGGTTAAAACTTTATATAAAAATGTTGGGTAATATCATTCTTACTTGTCAAACATAAACATGCGCAGCACGTGGCACACAGCGTGGAAAACTCTGATGATTCGCTTCAGTCATTCCAAAACTGAGCACATCTGTTACTAAACTTGATAGCAGGAAAGGACACCACTTCCACTTAATGCTACAGTGTAAAGCCTAAGCCGTGAGATGGTTAAAGCACGCATTTCACCTGAGCTGCCAGTTCTTGGACCTCAAACCAGGATCGTATTTTGTACAGCCTACAAAAAGAAAAAGAAAAGAAATGGTGTAGTGTTCTTACTACAAGTATTTCAAGTCTGGTCCTCTAACTGGTGCAGATGGGAAAATTTACAGCTAACAGCAAAGTCACACAAAACTCTAAAAAACGCCTGCAGAGGTATTCTTTACGGAAGAGGTGCTCACAAGCATGCTTCAGGAGAGTAGCGATCTCAGCCCGCATGCGCAATGTCAAGTAAAACCAAAACCCACCAGTTGCTATGATTTTGTTTCTATTCTATGTAATTCCTCTCTATATGCATACATACTCTATATATACACAAATACATATATATATATTTCTACTCAGACCAAGACTGTAGGGAATGAGTAGCTCCAATAAAGTCAGCTGATGACAAGAGAAAAACCAGTGTAAAGCAGAGAGGAATCAGGTCCAGATTCTTTCAAACACTGATTATTTGGCAGCTAGTCAGCGCTGGAAAAGGTCACCAAACTAAGCCATTTCTAAGGCAATACTGTAAACACTTAATTTTACAGTGTTAAAAGATGGACAAAAACATTTGCCTCTGCTAGATTTTATAAAACTACTGATTTAAGACAAGAAAAAAAAGAGGTGTGTGTATACATCCTGAAAAGACATATCAAAGCATAATGAATGAAAGGTAAAAATGTAGTTTTCCATTCCTCTGTCCAAACTGATGCAAACTTGTTGGCAGCTGGGCTCTCCTTTCTTTCCTGGCAAACTGAAGCGTCTGTGTAAAAAGTGGCGCCTAAATTAAGGCTGCTTGGCACTTTCCAATACACAGCTCTGTTTTCAGCTGGTTATAATTTTACTTACCAAGCATTAAACAATTGGGTTGAAGTTTTCCATGCTGGAGGTCTGCATCAGGATAGGCTATTTTGTTCTAAAATAGTTCATCTAGAAATGGTTAGGCATTTCTGAAAACAAGGCTCAGGGGATGTATATAATTTTGCCCCCCATTTAAAACACAGTGTCCAATTACTTTGTTAAAAAAATGTTTGTGACACAATACTTTGGAGCTGATCCTTGAAATTGGGTAGGGTTGTCGCACCCATGCATGCCTTTTGCCCATTGCCTGCAGAAGGATGTGTTAGTGTTCCAGCTCAGTTCCTCGTCCACGCTGGGCGCCAGCCCCATCAAAAGAGATGAGCAGAGCCTTCCCCATACCTGTCTCTCCCAAGCATCTGTGGCACCAGAGCAGGAGCTGAGAACAGTAAGATCACTTCACTTGTGTCTGCGTTCTTCATGCCTTCCTGGTAGCACAGGAGGGACAGGGATAGAAACCTGATTTCAGAGGCAGTGCCAGTACAAGCCAGCTTCGTCTGCTCTTTGCATCCCCCTTGGCAGTGTGCTAGCGAGGCTGCCCATGCTGTTTGTGTGACAGCCCAGTAAATCAGACCAGCAACAGCCTTTCTATCGCCCTGCACCAGTTCACCACATGGCCACACCACCAGCATTGCTGTCACAGCGCAGGGGTGAGGGGGAGCCTGCAGCAAAGAGCTGAGCCCAGCACCAGAGAACCACAGCCTCTGATGCCATGCCGGGAGGAACAAGGTCACCTGCTGAAAGCTCAGCGGGGATGCAAGGAGCAGGGCAGGAAGGAGAGAGGAAGGAATGGCAATGTGGGGAGATAACAAGAGGCAAGAGCACAGATAGCAGAAGGAGGAACAAAGCACAGCAAGGCTGCAGAGAACAGGCAGAGAAGGGGTAGAAAAGGAGGAGACAGGTAAAGGAGCCAGTGATGAGTATCACCTTCCCCAAGGAGCTGGTATCTAAGCATCGGCACTGCCAGCAATTAACTGCTAAACCTCTGGCAGACTGTCCTTCTCTGCCTTTGCCTTCCCCTCCCTCCCTATGGCAGACTTCCACCAGCTTCTCCTTCAGCCTTTGACATAAAAATACCAATGCTGCTGAAGTGAGTTTTATGGGGGAAATAGCATTTGTGTTTATTTTTTATTTCCTGCAAACAGCCAGGGTTTTTTGTCCTAAATCTGTGCTGGACTGAATGTTAATGTTAAAAGCTGTTGTTTTGTTGTGCCTCAGGTTTGTTTTGACAGTCAGCCAATGTTTCCAGAAGCCCTGAGCTTACCTGCAGCTTGATAGAGCAAATGAAGCAGGGTGAGATAAACAGTAAGCTACCTCCACCTTCTCCTCCCTTTCCCAGAATTGTGGCACATGAATCACGGGCCATTTCTCTTCTTGACAGGGAACATGTATGGAGCAGGAACCTTCCCAACTCAGGAGGCTGGAAGCAAGAGAGCCAGTTAAGCAGTCTGGGTGGGAAACACAGTAATTTTCATCTTTCCATCTCTCCCTCCAAAGTCCTATATGGGGCAGGAAATTCACTAACTCCAGGCATCAGGAGGGGAAAAAACAAACAAAATCAAACAAAACCAAAACAAAATCCCAACTCTCGCCCAACATAACCAGAACCAGCATGTGAACTGAAAATAAGTTCCCTATCCCCTGCTGAGACCTTACATCAAATGAAAATCTCTAAAGCCTAGGTCTGACATCTGCTCAGCCTTCTTTGATGAAAAGCTTCCTCCAGCTGCTGGTTAAGTAGCAGTTGGCCTTGGAGCTTAAGTAGTAAGGGTTACTGCACCAAATGGGGTTCCCAGTTCAAATCCCACTCATGAAGAAGCCAGCAACTGTAAATGCTTAATCTGTTTCTTTTACTTTTGCCACTTAAACACACATTAGAAAGTTCATAATCAAATTACCTTTAGAAACAAAATTATTAGAGAGTCAAACAGTCCAGAGTTAGGAATGGTGGAATGGAGGTTGTAAATACAAGTTCAATGCATACCTGTAAAAGGGTGATGATAGAGCCATCCTTACTCTTGTCATCATATACCACTTTCTGCTCCAGGCTGCATGTGTGCAGGGACAGGATAACCATGTGCTACCCAATCCGTCAGAAATCTGCCATTTTTTAAGTGTTCTACTTTTGTGACCTAAATCACATCTCTCTAATGCACTTTCGGCTACAATAAGAAATCACGCTGAGAAACTTCATCCCAAGAAAGGAGGCTTATTGACTACATCACTAAGCTAATCCCTCCTCAGCAGGGAAACATGGAATAGACAATCCATCCATCCCTTCTGAGCTGGAATGACTAATCCATTGTGCTGGTACAGTGATACTAGGAGTGACCCTCCAATATTGCCAAAAGCAGGCACTTCCCCAAATCCTTAAACTGTGATAATTCTATAGGGAAGGTGCAGCAATCACTACAGATTTGTGCAGTTATGGCTTTTTTTTTTTTTTTTGTATGCATTTCACCATGTACATCTGTGGGTCCTGACTGAGCTGAGGTAGGTTTTACTTTCCCTCCTAATCCCTAAAGAAGAAAGATTGCCCTAAGGAAACCTAAGCAACCTAAACAAGTTGAGGGCATGGGCAGCTGCGCTGTGTGGACTAAAGCACATGGGTTTTCAGCTCAAACCTAATAAAAATGGGTAGGATGGGGAGAAAGATCTGCTGGCCCAATACCAGCAGCAGCATAGCATAGCCACAGAGCCTGTTTCTGTACCCTGTCCGTGGGATGCACCTGAGTTCTCACCACCTCCCTCAGAGCAGCCCACCTACTTGACAGTGCAGATATGCAATGATCTACCCCTGAAAAGTAGCAGACACCCTCTTCTTCCTTCTGTACTCACCATGTAGTTGTGCTTAGAATAATAGTCTTCAAACTCTTCCACGGACAGGGGATTGTTATACTCAGTTGGTCTATAAGGACAGATGAAAGTTACCAAGCATTTTTTTGGCTAAGCACCCTTGTACAAGCTTTGTGTTCCCCTAGAAGGCAAGGGTCTCCCTATTTCACCAACTGCATCCATTGCAACATCAGCCATTAGTCTGCAAACAACTATGGCATGCGGTCTGTTGTAATTCAGTAAACTTACCGTTTCAAACACTTGTAAATGTTTACAACAGTCAAAGCAAATGCTTCCAAAAGGACACAGCAAAATCTCGTATCTAAACATCCCTGAGTCGTAGAGGGAAACAGCACTGGATCCCCATGTCAGGCAAGCATACACCTCTCTCGTGAGCAGAGTCAGAATGTAAGGTCTGAACACTTTCCTCTCTCCCGCCTACCCATCAGACACTTAGGAAATGCAAATTAATGCCATAGCTTTTTGTTCCTTCTCCTATTTTTACTTCTATAAGAAATGCAACTGTCTGATACAGTGTTAAATGCTTCAGATAATGAGAACAAAAACAGAGCCTGCTTCGAAGGACAAATACTTTCCAGCTGCCTTCACCCAAAAACAGAGAGGCCAGAAACTTAGCTCTGGGTCTGCGGTTCCCATTATCAGTGTCCTACAGTGAGGACATGCAATGAGGTTTCTCAAAAAGAAACAGAAGTGCTTACATTCAGTCTCTTCCTCTGTTTATCAGGGGACCTTCGATCCTCTACAATGCCCGAGTGATTTCCACTTTCCCTGAACCCACACAAGTCATAAAGAAAAGGTACAAGCTTACCTCTAGGGTTTCTCCCATCTCTGCTGCTTCTGAGTGAATTAGTCTAGTTTAGTTAAGACTCGAATCCACACACCCCACCCCCCGCCCAAACACACAAATGTTTTCCTTCCTCTTTTACCTGGGTTTCTCTTCCATAGTCTGCCTCCCATTGCAGAGAGATTATGGCCATTTCTCAGACAAGTGCCAGGGTTTATTTTTGCAGTCAAGTCAAACAGGAACACAGCCTGTACCAACCTGTAGGTATTTCAGGTCCTTGAGAGAGAAATGCCACGTTTCAGGGGCAGGGACTGCTGTCTCAGAGTCACATAATTTTAAAAGTAGCTGCAATGCAAACTTAAGCGGATCACACCTACAATAAAATCAGATGGAAAGAGACTTAGTGTAGCAATGGATGTGTCCTGTGAACAGGGTGAAGGTCTTCCTTCACATCACCTCTACCCAGAGCAGGATGTTCAGTCAAGTATCATTCCCAAACCACCTCCGCCTAGACTTGAGGATGAGAGAGATGATAACGTCACTAATAGCCTGTCAGGAGGGCCCTTACCTAGTAAAAGGCTGGCCTTACTGCCAGCAGTTTTACTAATGTTGCATAAATCCATTTAAATAAGAACAATCATATTAGTAAACAAAGAGAAGACTGGAAGGCAAAGGTGAGATTTCTTTCCTTATAATTTCCTACACCTACCAGAAATCCTTACGCCAGAGAGAGGTGGTAAGGGAACTAACAATGAGACCAGGAACAGCTTCACACTGTCAAAATTAGGCTTCTCAGAAGCTGTTGAATGTCTTTGTCACTTAACAGTAGAGACAGACGGGAGCTCATTTTCATTAGCCATATTTCAGATTTCCTAAAGAAGAAAAAGGCTTACACAGTGACATCATCAATCAGGTCATACTCCTCCTCATAGAGATCTTTTTAAGTTATTGGGCACTTTTAATTCCAGCTTATGAAGAGAAGGGTCTCAAAATTGTTTAGTTCATTAAAGTCTAACAAAAACAGGACCCAGATTTGAGAGTGACCCTAATCAGTGCCCCAACCAAACAAGTGAAACATTTCTTCCCCATCGGGTACCAGGGAGGCCACAAAGCCCACAAGATCCACAGGAAACCAAGCTTCACTGGATAGCTTTTATTATTTGTCACTGTTTTGTTGAAGAAGTGAAGGCAGGCCCAAGAAGGAAACACTACACACTATTTCTGGCTTTTGCACAACGTTACTGCAACATCACAGCTTTGGTTTCTCTTTGAAAATAGGGCTGATTAACCAGCTAGCCTTTTCCCACATCAGTGCCATAACCTTCCCAGTCACCTCTTCCTCATACCTGGCTATTGTGCCCTGAACTGCAGCTTCACCGGTTCCTTACCTGTTAATCCATCGATGATCTGCTGACTATTTCCTACAGCTGTGGCGGAAATCTGAAGAGACAAGTTTGCCCTGTAAGAACAAGCCTGTGTCAGCTGACCATAGCATCCCCAGAGCCCAGCGTAAAGCTACCTTTTCTAACAGCCATGACATACATATGCAATTTCAAAAGTTCTTTTGAATATCCATAGAAAGCGTAACTAAAACTCTTTTTCAATGCACAAACACACCATCCAATTTCTTTTCATCTTTCCAAAGCTGTGTTTTGCTGAAACAAGCAGCTGAAACAAGTAGCCAGCAGCTTCGATGAAGTACTTCAGTTTGGGTACACCTACACTGCAACTACAGGTTGAGAACATCGCACAGGTAATGTGAACTCTAATACAGCTAATGTTAGGCAAAAGTCACAGCAGCATTGCTAGCCCAGGCTGCAGTCTAAGAGCACAAATTCTGAAGCCTCCAGACATGCACAGCGGAGCCTGTCATGCACTGGAATTTCCTTGCTGTCTTCTTCACATGCCAGCCACAAGTTCAGTGTCGTGGCACATTTTGCTGTGCCAGCCATTCCTGGTGTGGGAATTCAAGGCTACTGCACTACTACAAAATAACATTTAACACCAAACAGCAATGTCTTCTCTGTTGCTAGCCATACCGTAACCAATCTTCTTGTTCCCTACAGATAAGTTATCTGTATTCACACACAAAGTATCTCAAGGAGAAGCAGTCAAAATTTATGAGGCTAAACACTCCCACAGAGCCATCATGATGATACAGAAGGGAACAGCATGTGGGCAAAAAAAAAAATCCAAAGTCTACTGTTTTAAAGCTATGGTGGACTTGCTTAAGTTTCATAGGCTTTTAATGAATTCACCTCAATAAGTGTTTTTCAAATCATAGACTTTGGGGAAAGTAATCTTTAACATCTCAGTCTAACATTCTACCAAAATGAAGAGGTCTTGATATCAGTAAAAATAAGCTCCTCAGGCTCTATTACAGCAATATAATGATCTTCTCACCTCAGTTGTTCAGCTACAGCTTATGATCAGCTGTTAGGAGGCGGCTTTTCCCTAATACTTGCACATGAAGAAAAAAGGTCAGAGAATTCCAGATATATAAATTCCCAATTCATCAATTCCCAAGCCATTTTAAAAGCTAAAACTTCACATTTCTTGCAGAAGCTGGAGTTTTGCTTAGCTCGCTGTCTTTTCAAAGACAGGGAAGGATGTTTGGCACCCAGAATTCCATTAAATGAGCAATTTCCTGGTTTTATTTTCTCTTTAACAGGAGTAAATTGAAGGCTTTCAAGTGTCCAAGTGGTATGTATGAAGCTTTACTTAGCACCTTCCAAAATCAACGGTATACTCTTTTGCCACCTATTCAGAGGGACATGCTCATCAACAGCTTGTCACTGCTTTAGAAATGCAATGATTTACGGAATGTAGGGAAGGGAAGACAGATTATGTCAGTCAGTTGACAGACTCCATGAAAATTACTCAAAAAGAACTGCAAATATCAATTCAGGACAAAAAATACTTTATTGTACTGTAATGTCAGAAGTACAAGAAAAGTACTGCAGAGAACCATGCTAATGGCGCTTTTAGGGTCTGTGAAGGACAGAAGTACAAGATAATGGGGTACTACTGTACTCAGTGCAAAAACTGATTCATTTGAGGCACAAGTACACTATTGTTTAAGCAGCTTGATTCAAGCACAGCTCTGGTATGTGATCTACTCTCTTTTCTTTCTATGTGACAATTCTATAATAAAGCTACTTTTACATGTAATAGGCAGTAGATTCAAGTCAGGGGTGTCCAAATTGCCACTTGGCAACAACAACAACAACAAAAATTAAGATAAATACTCTGCGTAGTCACCCTCCACATTTTAGTTTCACATATGGAGCTGTGGCTAGTGAAGAAAAGTTATTCTGAAAGATCAGAGCCCAGATCTGTTTGGTTGGGTGAGGGGTTTCCCCCACTTCCCCTTCTACGTCTGTGGGTAACTTAGTTCACGTTGACCACAATTTATCCAATAAGAAAGAAAATAAACTTGTGTCTTTGATAAGAAATCATACGTATCTCACATTCAAATAAATTTCAGCCCTTGAGATCTTAACTTATGGCTTAAGACACAATGAAAGTGTTTGGGCACCCTTGAGTTAAGTTAACGAAGAGCATTTTTGCTAAAGGCAAGCAAGATCACTGTTTTAAACAGAGCTGACTTCTACAAGAAGAAAGCAAGAATCCAAGTCACTAGTTACTACTAGGCTGACATGTACTGCTGCCCAGAAAGATAAAAATGTAACATCACAATGAAAAGGTTCAACAAAGTTGAAAGATAAAAGGTTTCAACACCAGAAGCAGCATTTGAAAACAAGCTGTTTAAGTTAATCTTTTCAAGAGCTGCAGATTGCATAACTCTAAGCATGAACAAACATGCTGGCAATCTTCTCCTTTTACACAGCAGCTGTGTTTAACATAGGAAGTTCTGGGTTTAAAGAAAGCTACTTGAAGAAGAATTAAGATTTGCAATTCCCTGTCTACTTAATGAGATTAGTAGAGAAATGAAAAAAATTACAACTGAAACAGTAGTTTCTCAGTGGATCCCTATCATTACAAACACAGCTTGATTTGTAAGCAACGCAAGACTAAACAGACAACTATTATTTTATATTATTACTATGCTTATAAGTTACATCAGTTAAAGTTAAAAAAAGCCAAGCAGTCTTGCCCTATTTCAAGAATAGTTTCCAATCAACACCAGTTTACATGGTGAATGGGACTTCACAAATAAACAAGGAATGGTGACATCTTTGGGTCAAGAACGACAAGAAATAATGGGCTCTGTGCTACCAATCAACCTCAACAAGAATATGGCACAAGGGCCAGCCCAAGCTGTACCAACACTGAACCTTTAGCACTCGGCACAAATTCGGATCTCTTTACTTTAGCTAGCAAATCAGGTGAAAAGACCAGGTAAAAAAAAAAAAACAAACCCCAAACTAACTAAAAACTTAAGCCAAAAATTGGAATATAGTTTTTAAAAAACATCTGTAGTTTTAAAATAACTTTATGCTGACATCAGTTTGTGCAAACTAAAAAAAAACCTCATTGATTTCTCTCTAACAAAAGACAAATCCCTCAAATATTTTCCTTTTAGCCCATTGTATCTATAGATACAATCTCAAATCTAACAGATGTAAATGCAAGAGAGAAGAAGTTACAGCATCTGCACAACATTCTTTCTACAAACAGCTGCTGGAGGGAAAGTAAAATATAAAAGGAATAAAGAAAGGAAGGTTCCATCTGAAATACTCTCACAATCTTTCCCACTCTGTAGTCCATGAATCCGACTCTGATGCTAAGGTGACAGTGTATGTAAGCAGATTTTTTTGTTGATTTTATTATTTTTGAGTTTCAATTGAAGAGAACCTGCAAAGAGACTCAAGTCTCTTCAGGAATTGTCGGATGGAACATGCTCCTCAAATCCTTCACTCTCTCGGACCAACGCTCTTTCCAGGATAACACGGCCTTCCTTGTAGCGCTGGCTGTCTTCAGTGGCAAATTCATAGATCCAACCCAGTTTGCTGTTGCAGTTTTTGCAGCTCACGTCTCGAACCATGTGGCGGCCAGTGAGCATGACCCGATCCTGAACTTCACTGTATTGCAGATTTACCACCTGGTACAAACATACAGGGGACAGGGAATAGAAAGGATTAGTCTGCCTAGAGCAAAGCTTGGTAACAATGTGCATGACTATCAACATTTTAAAAGTAAAGAGCCTGTGGCACTGCACTGGAACTGAAAAATGCAGTGTAGTAAGTCAACAGCCCTTGAAAATCTCCTGCTTGATAAGGTAACACTTTAAAGATGTGCTTCACAAGGATGGATAATCCTCACTGTTTAGCTGAGAGACATGAAATGCCTCTCAAAAAAACTGAGAGACAAGACATACGAGAGAGCAGAGTACTGTGTTCAACTTTGGGTGAGAAATTCCTGGTGAATAGCTTCTAAACTAATTGATATGAATCCACTTGTAATATACATAATATACATTTCTGCAACAGATGTTGTCACTTATTCCCAGAAACCAGAATCAAATATTAAAAGAGGTACTTCTTTAAAAATCTTGGGAGTGCTTTTGAAATAATCATCTAAGAAAAAGGAAGGCTCAGTGGCTGAGAATGGAGGCATTAAACATTCAACTTTTTTTGTGTGTTACCTCAGCATTTTAAAATATACTTTCAACTTGTTTTGGCAGCAACACCACCAGGATGTATAATTCAGGTTGAATTAAAAGTTAATGTTAGAACCGTATCCAAACTACTAAAGTGCAGTAGGATTCTCAAAGATGGGGCTGCACTGCTTTCTCAGCTTTCCACCTGACTGTGCTTGCTCTCTCCGCTTCAGATGTAAGGCTTCGGACTGCAGAAACGTAAAAATCAAACTTTTGTGATTAAACCTCACTATGTAACACAAGAAAAATTGGAACCCCAGGATCCAGTGCTTATTGGATGAGAAAGAAATCGGAGGCATAGCTCTTTTATAGCTATGCAGCCTAACACTTACATATAAATACTACTGATAGGATTCAGCACACCAGAAATCCCAAAGCCAAGCACAGTTGAGACATTACTGATGCCTCTATGAACTCTGTCAATAGCCAGATGGCTTTCAACAAAAAAACCCAAACCAAAACACAATGATTACATGACCAGGAACTTTGTGAGAAAGCAAAGGATGATCACTGTTTTTTCAGAGTCTAAAGGACAAGTCTATATGGAAGGGTTAATAAATAATGCTACAATTCACTCAAGAGTTATGACTTTCACATTTCAATTGTTGAATTAAATCAAATTTGATCAATTAAAAAATATTAAACTAAACTAGAATATTATTGCCTGTAGAAGAGACTGTGGTTACCTAAAGGTGCCAAACTACTGTTAGTTTAAATGCATTTTAGAAATTAAACAGACTATTATCTGAACTTCCCCCCCCCCCCCCC
>VXBL01000623.1:606861-648543 GCA_013400195.1 Aramus guarauna
GGCGCAGGGGAGCGGCGGCGGCGTCTCCGTGCCCGGTGTCTTCCCTCCGCCCTCCACAGCCCCGACGCTCCGGCTCTGCAGCGTGGCCCCGCCCCCGTCCACGTCAATCAGCGCTGCCGAGGCTCCGCCCCTGCCGCCTCAGGGCCCGCCCCGCCGCCCGTCGCCTCACGGTCGCCCCCGGCGGGACAGTAGTCAGCGCTGCGGCTTCGTTCTGCGGGGAACCGGGGCTAGGAGGCACCGCACGGCCCTTCCTCGCCCGCCAAGTCCCCTCTCCCAGGCATCTGTTAGCCGCCACCCCGAGCCCGGTGCCCTGCGCTCCCCCATCTGCCTCCCAGGCACCCTTCCCTCAGCAGCCCTGTCAGGAGCCCCTGTCAGAGGCACCCACATCTTGCTGCCGGAGCCGAAAGCCAGAGCCCCGCCGGGCCTGCTGACCCCGGGCCTTCCTGCGCCCGGAGAGCACACCGTCATGGGCCTGGCTGGGATAAAGGGGAGTCCTGTCCCCAGGCTTGGTCTCCTCCCCGGGCCCCTGCATGCCCAGGGACTTGGCCTGCCCTAGCAGCAAGCTTCACCGTGCCACGGGTCCCTGCGAGGGTTTGAGGCGGGAAAAGGCGCTGAGATGACTCTCGGCCATATCCGTACCTCAGCAAAGCTGTGGCTGATCACGCTTACAGTGTTTCAGGCCACTCAAGTTGAAATCGGTGCATGACACCTTAAATATTGCCCATGATGGTGATGAAAGATCAGGGAAGAAAGCAGCAAAGTGTTTGTGGCCCTTCTCGGCCATTGGTTGCAAGCGTTACCAATTCCCTGCCAGTTTTAATGGCTCAGTGCTCACACACAGAATGCATCCTTGGCAAATAAATAGCGGTCTTGGCCAAAATACAATGAAAAAAATCCTTTTGAGTTGTTGGTTATGAAAAAGAGAGGAAAAGGGGTGGGTTCCTTCTCCTATGGGGCAAGCCATGCCATTTTAAGGATTTCTGTTCTAAGAATATCACATCCATGTTAGAGAAAGTGTGCTTTTCATGTACAGTGATTCCTGAGTCTATCCGTGTGGTATCACCACGGGAGCTGCAGTAATTGCAGGAAGGAATGACTCGGCAGAGCTCTTCCATCATTTCACATCAAAGGAAAAGGGACATTTTGAACATACAGCAGGTGGCACATACTTAAATGCCCAGCTGTTATCCAGCTTGCGTCTTCTTGCATGGACTCAGTTACTGCTAGAAGTAGCTCGGTCGGGGAGTACACAGCCGCCTGCATGAGGGTAGGCAGTCAGTGATGGGTCTGCATTGATATGTTAAGAACTGCTGTTTGCTTTGGGTGGCCCTCCAAAAATTGAGATCTCTTCAGCATGGTCGACTGTGGCCTGATCCTGAACAGAGCTGAGCATTGATGTTTCTCATTGACCTGTCATCAAACCTCTCTTGGAACATGCAAAGGAAGTGAGAAGTGTCAGAGCAGTCTGTCAGACAGCAGTCGCCTCTCAGTTAATGGCACACGGACAACAGAAGTACTAAGAATATTAGAAGGAAGCCATAAAGACCGTGCCTGGGGTCCCGTTTACCACCAGCAAATGGAGGAAATAACTGGTCTGACATGCCCTGTTTGTTAACAGATTGACCTGATCTGCTGTTGTGCCTCGCTGCGTAAGTGTGAGCTTTGTCCCTGGTGGGTCTACTCAGTCTCGTCACAGGAGCTATATGAAGGTCCACGTCTTAATCATCTTTGCAAAGCTCCCATAGAGATCACTGTAAACAAAGCCAAAACAAGAGGAAGAAGAGAGGGAAAGCAAGGGTGCTTTGGTTGGCATCAGTGACTGATTCTTATCCAAGGACCTGTGAACTCCCTGCTTAACTGCTGCTGAGGCATCCGTACATCCCATGGCAAGTCAGTTCTTTTTTGCCTCATTTCCTTCTCTGTAAAATGGGGAGGGCAATGCTACCTGCCTTGCTGGGTGGTTGTGTGTTTGCTTAAGTACCGTTCTCCAGCCTGGGCATATGGTGGGAATGTATGTCTGAACATTGCAATCGTCATAATAATATTACCATGAAAATAAAGCAAAGCCCAAACCTATGAATAGCATTAAATTCTCAGCAATAGGAAGGGTAGCTGTACCAATCCGAAAGAAACCAAATTGACAATGAGACAAGCAGAGAATGGATTAGCCTGTGCTTGACAGATGGTGCCAGGGACTGATGTTTTTATTTCCCTTGCAGAGGAGCTTAGAGGAAGGGGGACAGGGGAGGGTGAGGTAGGGCACATTTATTAGAACGAAGCAGCCGGCTGTAGCAGCTCCACTGAAAAACACCAAAAATACCAAAAGCTATTTCCAATTAGTTTGTAAGGGACATGCTACATATCAGCTAGAGGGTGAAAAACAGGAACAGCAATATTGTACCACATGGCACTTTTACTTTTCAAAGCAGCCTGAAAACATTAATTAAACCTTCTCTGAAATAGGGAAATGCAGCACAGTCAGCAGTTTGTTCCTTTATTTCTTATGCAAGGATTTGGGAAGACCCTGGGCCTTTTCCACAGCTGATTCATATCACAATAGTTCAAGTGACTCTGGAGGAACCAGTCCCCTGTGCAGCACAACTGAGCGGAAGAGGCTTGAACTTAATGAACCAGAGACAGGGAGATGTTTGTGCCCAACGGCCTTACTAAGGCCCACCTTTAATATTTGTCCTATCTGAATCCACTCTCCAGTGTTGTGAGCCACACTATAAGAAGCATTTCAGAGAAAATTAGTTGACTGAGGAATTAATCACAATCTCAGAAAGAATTGTGCAGTGAAATTCAGACACCAACATATTGATCTAATAAAAACCTCTGACAAAACTTCAGTGGAATTCGGCAGGACCTGGGTACATCCCATTGAATTAGTGTCAGGGCTCGGGGCTGCTTGTGCAGATCTTCTCTCTTTGAAGAGAAAATGTTACAGCTTAGTGGTTTTTACTCCTACTCAGCCTCCAGAACCACTATTAATTTTCCAGTATGCTTGTGGATTCCTGTGTGGCAAAGCTGAGCCTAACAAACCAGGCGTGCCTGGGGTGGCACAATGATCTAGCGGGTTTTTCCATTGCTGTTTCTCCCATGCCCAGGATTTCTGGCAGCAGAGAGGAGGCAGCTGAAATTCAGAGCTGGCCTCACAGGCTGTGATCTCTCTGAGAGGCAGCTCGACTCCTCGATGTTCCCTCTATGCCTTCTCTGCTTTGCCTTACATCAAAGGCTGGGTTCATCCCACTAGCTGCTCTTGTTATTTCATAGTGGCTACTGATAGCTTGTGTTTTTCAGTGGAGATAGTACAGCTTGCAGCTTCATTCAAAATATGCCTACTGATACACAGAAAAAAAATAAATTACTTTTCATTTTCCCTCACAAGCTGGAACCTATTGCTTTTGGCTTACCTGAAAGCTGACCTAGGCACAAGTGCCGCTTACAGATACCTTTTCAGATGGCACTGTTTTGCCAGGGGAAATTATTTATACAGTTAATCTCAACATCCGAAGATGAAGATCAGCAATAAGGAGTTCCCTCCATGCCCTCTCCATAACAGTAGAGCTGGTCTCATTACCCTGTCACCACACCTAGTAGCTGTTGGCTGGATCTTAAAGGGTGTTTAGGTGTAAAACTCCAAAGCACCCAAGAGCTGTATGAAAGAATAAGCTTTATGTCCAAAGAGGGACTCAGAATTTATGTGCCATTATTAAGATGTCAGGAACGGAGACAGGCCTGATGCCAGGGAATGCATAACACTCTCCTGCAGAAATGAAGAGTCATCGTTGTGAGCACCAGAGTTCAGGGAGGCCGGCAGAGGGACACAAATCACCCTGAAGCCAGTCACTATTGCAGTGAGCTGGACTCACTGCCATTCCCTAGCAAAGAAAGCAAGGTTGCTGAGTAGGACAGGTGGTGATACACACATATCAAAGATGAGACAGGGATCTTGCAGGTTTTTTGCATTGCTAGGCCTTCTTTTATTGGTCCTCCACGGTGGAGGATGATTACTGAAACAAGGAAAGCTTTCTGTGGTCTCCTGCAAAGGGTCAGGCTGTTTATTATTCTTTCTGTATACATGCTCGCATAAGCACCTTCTCTTGCCAAGGGGCAGGGTTACTTCAATCCCTCCTTCCTGGAAAATGTTTAGAAATCTGACCCTGGTCAGAAGATCACAAGAGGCTTGGAGGACAGGCTACCTGGATGACAGCTGCGTGCTTGTGCTTTCCTCTGCTGCTGTCTCACAGATCGCTGTACAGAGGCAATGCTCTGCAAGATCATATGAGTTACCAGTATTTTATTTGGGCGAGATTTTATCAAGTGTCCTACACATGGATGATAGCCATCTGATTATGCCACTTCTTCTGCGCAATGTCTTGGTCTGATGCACCTGTATTTGAGTGGAGAGAAGATGCAATGGGGTGGTGCTCCACTGAGCCAGCCGAACAGGGCAGGCAATGATCCAGCTGCCAACTGTAGGAGATTTCAAGTCAGCTTTCATCCTCAGCTGAGGACATAAAGCTGGAACCATTCCTTTGGCACAGAAAAACTTCACAACAGCTGTCTACCAGGAGAGAGAGAGAGAAGCATTTCAGGGAGAGCAGCTACTCCAATGCACGTGGACTTCATCAAACAGTCTGGGCTGCCCCTATTGTTTGTGAGCACTGGATGAGAACAAAGACAGATTGGGCTAGAAAGGGCCCCACACAGAGACAGTCAGGGCACATACAGAATAGGACACTTTAAAGGCTACACTGGATCACCATTTTTTGATGTAATCAGAGGAATCTACTAGCTTGGGAATATATATATACGCACACACTTGAGGTTCAGATAAAATCCCATAATTGTTTCTTTTTGTTTGCATGTATCAAGAGATGGAACTGCTCCATTGCAATTGTCACTTCACAGACAGGAGAGTGAGGGGAAAAAAAAAATCTNAACAGGGGGGTGGGGGGAAAAAAAAAATCTTTTGGGTGTTTTTTTTTTTTTTTTTTTTTTTTTTTTCATTTGCTGTTGCTAGAGTGCTGGGTGGTGTTTCCCAGCTACAGTCAACACAACATTTCCTTGAAGGTCTTGGAGCTGATTCAATATTGCTATCAGTCTTTTAACAGTACCAGCCCCTGCTCAGGAGGCACGCTTTTGGGTGTCAAAGGGGAGCCTATTTAAAGGAAAAGAGCCAGTCTTATTACTCTCTTTTGTTCATAGATATGAGTCCAAAGACATTTATCAAAGATGCTAAATTCAGTGGGAGCAGAGAACAAAAGGCAAGCAAAGCCTAGGGGAAGAAACAAGTGGCCCACATAAAAAGAGACAGGACATACAAGGACAGGGAACAGGACGTGAAAGCATACCCAATAAGTAGCTTCATCCATACTACTTAAATGGTGGGAGAGAGGCTTGTTTTGTGATCTTCTTGACAACGTAATAACACTCAGTTGTAGACAAACGCTCCTGTGGAGTCAGAGTGCACATAAGATTGGGAAAGCTCAGCAGATGTGTGTCTGTGTTTAAAACCAGTCTCCAGGATGGAAAAACCTTGAGAAGGCAGACTTCAAATCTGGTTTCTGTCCAGCAGCAATGACATGTGGGTGGCACCACCTCCCTTAAGGCACAGTGTGTTTCAACAAGTGAAGCATGTGAGAGAAGCCCACACCTGATGAAACAGAAAATGCCTAGCTCCCCTTCTGCGAATGCTTTAGAGGTCTGTGAGGGGGCTGTCAACTCAGACACCAGCTGTACAGCTGAGTAAACAATAATGTTTTTGCCTTTGGGACAAACTAGAAGAGATAATGCATGGTTTATTCCAGGGCATTACTGAGACCACCACAGAAGTGAGAAAGGATTTCTTTCCTTCCCAGGTAAAATAATAACAAAAAGCTGGAAGCTATCTGCAGGTCTTGCATCTGAACGTATAGCAATGAGGCTTTGTACTTACACAGTATCATGCACGCAAAGATTTTAAAGTGCTTTACTAAGCTGAGTAAGCAGTGCCTTCTTGCTGCAGAGATAAAAATTAGGAGTACAGGAGAGGCAAAGCAAATGATCTCGAGCCCTTTGTCCTGCCAGAGAGGGAATGGCAGGCTTAGGCCAGGAGCGCAAGGCAAAGAATCTTCCATTTGTTGTGCTCTCCAGGCTCCAGTGTGGCAGAGGGCCCAAGAGAAGGGTGCTTGGAGGCTTCTGTGTGGTCTATTGCTTATGTGGCAAATAACGTGGCATTATTCAGCATGTGATTGACCTTACACGGGACAGGGTCCGACAGAGTAACAAGGGACTTTCCACTAAAGGTAGCCTGAGTCACTCATTCACCAGTGACATAGGTGGAAACAAGAAGAGTAAGGAATACTACAGGTTTGAACTCAGATGGGCTCACAAAACTGTAGTACAGCATGCATGTAAGCAACCCACACCATGCCTGATTCAGTTTTCTGGGACTACACATACAAATTGGTCACATTCGGCAGAGGTGAGCAAGCTTTCTTCCTAGATTTGCAAGACGTGACACGAGGAGGATAGCTGCCTTCACAGATGATTATGCATCAAGCGTCAAGCCAGAGGCAAGCAAAGGGGCATCAGCAGGGAGCTGAGCTGCGGCAACAACAACTTGATGTGGGACCTGCACATGCAACAGAGCACAGGGTCGAGTGCACAGCAGTCTCAGTCCTGGATGAGAAAGGCTTTAAGGGAAGAGTTGGGCACTCCATGTGTTTTGAGGGGGCACAAAGCAGGAACAAAGCAAGCAAAACCAGTAATTTGCCAATAAAGCATGGAAGAGTATTCCATCATTACAGTTGTTGCATCATTAGTCAAGCTTCTAGGCATCTGCTAATGTGACAGCTAATTATTATTATTACAGTGTTTAGACAGATTTTTAAAAGGCATCATGTAGGTGCCTCACTCCCATTTGTTTCAGAGAGATTTAGACAACAGGGACTTAGCTCCATAGTCCAGGGTTGGGTTTTTTTGCGAGAGACTTTGTAAATCTCTAACCAGCAAAAAGCAAATGTACTTTCCAGGTGTCCCGTTAAAATCTAGTCTAGTTTGAAAGACTCATGAGACTGTGCTAACCAGTCAATCTAATGCTACATCTTAGCCCTTGAAAACCACAGTGTGAAAAACAATCCTCACAGTTTCTGGCAGTTCTGAACAGGAAAGACTGTAGCATACCTGCAAAGGTGTGTTGTGCCTCCTCCCATTGTGTTCAGATACATTAATCCTATAGCAATGAAGAAAAGGTAACAGCAATGAGAAGATACCAGCACAGCAAGACAAGGTTTAATTTAATGGAAAAATACTGCTGTAAGGACTGCAAACCTGGGAAACAGTCTGTTGCCATCAGCAGGAGAGCTGGACATTGGGCTTGCTCAGCTGTCACCTTTGCAGGCACAATGCCATCGAAAAGCTGTTCTCATGGGCTATGGTAGTCTGGTCTCTGGTGAGCTATCAAGATAACTTCTTCACAGGCCAGTTTAGTAAGGCCAAAGGAGCCCTGAGAACATGTGGTCCTCTGCATGTCCAAGCACCCTGTGGTTAAGTAGAGCTTAGGACACCATCAGGCTCATAATTCACACTGTGTGGAGAGATGACAGGCATGCCTAGCCCGTGCTTACTTACACCACCAGCCACCCCCCACCTCCACGGAATAACTCAGCAGCATTCAAAAAGCAAACTCCAGAGGGATGAGTAGATAGATATGAGGAAATTTGTAGCAGACAACAGAAGGGACCCATATAAACCCATCCCTAAGATAAAAAGGGGGACCTGAAAACTGTAAGGAGACATTCCTCATTGGACCCATTTTTGCAAGCATGCATAGACAGCTCTGCATGAGCGAAGTGCTACAAGTAACTGGCCCTGCTTGCAAAGGGTGCTAGACTGAATCATTTCTTCCAGTAGCTGAAACAAGGGCAGGCTTAACTCCAGAACATTTGCCAGGGAACAGCGACAGCCTGCTGTTCCCAAAGGGCAGGTAAGCCAAGAGCCAAAGGCAATCCCAGCACAAGCAGTGCCCTCAGCGATGGAGCACAGTCCCACAAGACATAAACACAACAAGCAGGGACAGATGCCGGTAGCAAGGTCCATCAACAGCCCCAGACACAGCAAGCAATGAACCAGGGTCCATGCAGGAACAAAAAGAAAGAGAACCAGGACTTGGAGACAAGCAGGAACATACACCTGAGGGACCCATCCAGGAGAAAAAGCTACCTACAGTGGAGATCCACAGTCTGTCCCAGAGACAGGGCTGCAGATAGGCACATCTGCAACACAGCTCAGCCAGGAACTAAGTATGTGCTTAGTCCAGAGCTTACATGGAACTCTGGAGCCCATGAGCAGGGAGTGTGGGTGGGAGCCCCACGTGAGGCTGGTCAGTGCAATTAAGGCCTTTGAGTGCCCTCAGAGCCATGACTATATTTTAGAGTTAAAACGGCACCACTAACTGAGGAAGTGGATGATATTAACAGGTTAACTTGACCTTCACACAGTACAGCATTTATGGTGGCATTTCCTAATTCTTGGTTTTTAAAAATTCAACTATTATAATTTAGTATGACCTTTCTCCATGGAAATGTACAGACCTCAGTCTGGTGGAATCTCAGGTTCAAATCTGATCAGTTAGCATGTGTCAGATCTCATTCCAATTCCTTGCAGATGTTTGCCAAAAAAATCATGCACACTTTTGGCAGTTTCTAATTCACTTTGGGGAGATGCAATTTTAGATAGCTGAAAACAAAATAACTCAAGAAGAAACACATCACAAGGACTTTGTGGGATGCTTTTAAACTTGATACTTCACCTGTGTTTTCTTATTTTCCTGTCTCCCCAATACCAATTCAGTAGTAATCTCAGAGCCCTTTTCCTCCTCTGCCAAATAAAATCTGGTAGTCAAACCTACTGGGGTTTGGGGTTAGTCTGGGTTGGGTTGGGTTTTTTTCTTGCTGCCTCAAGCTGAGAAGCAAACTCGGAACCTCACAGCATGTGGACAGTGTAACCGCCTGTGAGCAAAGGGAGCTGGCTTCTCTCAAGTCATGTAAGCCCTGAGCAAATGTGTTTCTGTTTGGAACACTTCTTGTGGGTAGCTCCCAAAGGAACACAACAATGCAGTACTCCCCCACCCCCCCCCCAAAAAAAAAAAAAAGCAAGCAAACAAGATAAATCCAGTGACGCTTACACATGAAAAAAATGGGACCTGATAAAACAAATGGAACAGCTCAGGACTAGGGCAAAATGACAGAGCCAAGAGATGCATTTAAAATAAATAGGTCAAAATCTGTGTGAAAAACCAGGAAAAGCTTTCCCTGGCAAATTCACTTCAGCACCTGCTAAGTCACTGAAAGCAGAGTTGAACCAAATGTCAGGCAGGTGAGTTTTCTGTAGTTGTTAATTACTTCTCGGTTTCTGAAGGCACCATTAATGGCTATCGATAGCATATGAAGAATCACGCTCCTGCCTACATCCCCAACTTCTAGGACAGTGATGCATACATAAGCCACGTTAAATTGCCATACAGCCATCCACGGGCAGCCCACATACTTGCATCTGTATTAGCTCACGGTTACTAATAGTTGTCATTAGCTGCTGAAAAATGAACATGGTGGATCTCGGGAGGGGGGAAGGTTATTGTGCAGTGACTCACTGCGTACGCCTGCAAGCAAAACGTCAGCAAACACAATTGGGACTGAACAAGAGATGGTTGCTAAATGATCAGTTTAATTTAATCGAGACTTCATTATTCGTGGGGTTTTATTCTGGGTAACCTGGGAGGTTTTCTTTTGTGTGGCATAGCTCAGTCTACATTGACTCATCAGACTTGAGGGCAAATGATGTGTAGCCCTCATCTTAGCTATTGAATTACTGCTACGAAGTCTGTATGTTTTAACTATTCCTCAGTTCTTTGGCCCACACCCACAATCTGATCTTTCATTTGCATGTAGGCAGCGGCAAGCTGCAGTTCTGCATTAACTGTTGAATACAGAAGTCTAGGTAATGCTGGGACAAGGCTGAGAACCATAAATTAAATTGAAACCTAGAGAAATTTGTCTTGACACTGCTCCTTAAAGTAAGCAAACTGAGCAAGCAGTAAGCTGAAATAGCTGTGTTTATAAACCATTTCAAAAGAGCCTGAGGCGCTATATTGAGGTAGAAGACCCCTTATAAAAGAAGCCTTTTATGCATATCTCACTGTAATATCATAAGCCATTGATTTTCTTGCCTCATGCAAATCAGTGTTTGGGAGTTTCTTACAGATTGTCCCTCCTCACTGTGCACAGTGTGCTTGATTCTCCACTGCTTTGTGTTTTGTGGAGTCATTTAAGCCTGGGCTAAGCTATGTGATCCCGCCTCTCTAGGACAGTGGTGTAGTATTATAAATACTCATCATGAGACAGAGCAGTTTAGAAATCAATTTTTGGCTCATGACAGCAGCTTTCAAACTGAGACCCACAGCATCAAGGAATTCTTTCCTACCAGCTGAACAGGTCTCAGCTTTCCAACTAACACTGGTCTTTTTCTTCATTTCTAGAAACCAGCATGCGTCAAGTGGAAAGGCAAATATGGGAAATAACTTCCCGATGTTACTCTCCCATTAGTAACTTAGCGCTCTGCATGATGGCAGAAACCCGTCTCAACTTTTTTTTCTATACAAACCCATATATTAAAGCAGAGGCCTTCACTGGGACCTGGGACTTGAAGGTGAAACATTTCAGATTCCGGTTGTGAAGATACACCTGTTAAGATGCTAGTGAGAAAGGGGTTAATCTATTCCCAGGGGGGAGTAGTCAACCGTGGCCTGCAGTCTGCAGGGATTTGCAAGGCAGTAGAGGCCATACCAGATGTGAGGGAACTGATTAACTCACCGCATGCCCCAGTACCACAGAGGAGCTGTGAATAATTGGTACCTTGTTTTAGCAGGGAATGTTTTTTAGAATGGGGTCTGTAATTAAGAGCTTAGATTAAATCCACCCTGACTGGGGAGAGAGAAGCGGAGAAAACAGCTGGGACTGTTTGGTACCATAGTGGTCTGGGCTTTATCCTTTCTTGAAACTGAGGGAAGAAAACCTTAAGGAAACCCGATATTTCTGTCATAGAGTTACCCTGATTTTGTTAGAGGCAAACAGAAGCTTTTCCTACCCCCAAACAGTGTGAATTCTGATAAAGGCTTATTTTTAAAAGGAGTGATTCATAGATACTTATTTTTATTTAAAGATGAATTGTTTTCTGGGGGATTTAAATCTTCCTTGACAGTGTTTATAACTTGAAATGCCACAAAGCAGGGCTGTCACATAGCAATTGGAGGATAATACCGACGAGAAGAGAAAGAGAAACTGGCTATTCTCGTTTGGCTGTCTGGATGGGAAGGAGCCGCAGACAGCCAGCAAACAGAGCCACGTGAAATGCTGCTAGAAGCAACCTCAAGAAGTCACCTCTGTTGCTAGGCAGGATCCACTAACACAAGCAAGGAAAGGAAAATTAGCCTCAGACAATAATTTCAGCTTTAATAATTCAGCCTGATGCTGGCATTGAGGCACAGATTTGATTTTTAGAGATGCCGATTTTTATTGTGGATGTAACATTCCCCCTTTCTTTTCTCTCCTAGTCCAATTCACTTTGAGAATGATTCTCAGCCCAAGCTTATGATTGATGTTATCCAGAGTCAGCATCTGTGCTGGTGGCCCCCATCGTGCTCCCACCAGTGGAACTAAACCACCTGGAAAATTTGGGCCAAAAGGCCTTGTGTGGACAGCCCTCCAGGGAGACAGTGCCTTTTAATTAACTGGCAGAAAATGTTGATGAGGAATGATTGCCAGTTCCATCTGCAGGGAGTGATCCCAGCTGCACATTTTACTTTCTGCTACCTGTACAGTGGAAAAACCTTGTAGATTAGCTCTTCTTTTCCTGTCAGAGGAGCTAAAAAGAGGAGCTTTTCTTTGGAAAGCAGAGAGTGATACTGGTTTGGAACAGGAAAGGGAAGAAGCAAAGAAATCTGGGACCTACACGGAGGGCACACTGACAAATTTGCAAGTGTTCTCGGTGGCAGTGGTTCGCAGGGAATATTGGGTTCTGAAAATCATTATCACCTGCCCCATAAGTAATTATTTGAGTGGATTAGTCACTACTGGCTTTGGCAGGGTGTTTCATTTGATTTCCATTAAGAGGCTGCAATCTCCAGTCCTGTCAAAGCTGCTTGTGGCACACTGGCCAAAAAAAACAGTCTGTGAGGACAACATGGTGCAGTTTCTCTGACTTGTCTTCTAGGCAGGGAGGCAGAATAATATTGAATGGTGTTTTGGGGGGACAAAAGGAGTGCTGTCTGTTCACGTGCTGTTTGGTTGTATTGTTGGGGTTTTTCCCCTGTACAGTGACAAGCTCCTGGAATCAAATTAAAATGTGAAAATCTCATCTTTCTTGGAAAAAACACAGAAACATTTCCAGCTTCTACGGTTATGGGGTCCTGATATCAACCAAAGATGGCTTGTGTTGTTGGGCTAGTGAGGTGGATTCTACATTGCCAGCTCAAACCTTGCTGCTTTAGAGCAAGATTGGTGCCTGCCCACCACGAAAACATGAGGCTGCCAACTTGAGCCAAATCAGGAGCTGCACCAGCTGTCTCATTAGGGAGGTGGTCCAGGGAGCAGGGCTTGGTAACCTCCTCAGTCATACCAATGAAAATCACCCCAACTCAAGATTCACCATCCAGAGAGAAAATAAATGTTGGCTTGAAGAAACATGATCAGCAGCAATGTCTGAGGAAGAAGGCTTGGAGTCTGAGAGTGTTTGATCATAAATCTTGGGAAACTCTGAAGAAGTTTTGCACTCACATATGAATTTGATGGCTGTCATTCACACTTCCAGCAGATGTTTATCCAAACACCATCAACTGCTGTTCACAAAGCAATTAAAGGGTACAGGAGTCACTGAGGTATCTCTTACTTAGAGCTGGGTTTTAACCATTTCAAACTGGAATTGCGGTTTGCACCATACAGTAAACTGCTCTTGGTTACTCAGTTACTTTTTCACACTTCCTATTTTCTGAAGGATGATCTGCAGATCCTCCAAATGCAATGAAATATACTGGCACATTTAATCAGTGTTGATTCCCTGAAGAAGTTCTGGGAAACAGGATTTAGAGACAAGAGCTGAGCATGCTGCATTTGCCGACCATATGCTGAGATATTTTCTTTCAGACTGAGCTCCAACAGTAGCTTGTATTTGCAGGCACAGAAATGGAAACAACACAGATTGGGAGTAAACAGCATTCAAGAACCATGTTGAAATCTAGCATCCTTTATTTCAGGGAGGGAAGCAAAAGGAAGAAAAAAAGACAGAATGAGATAAGGACAGATCACATCAGAGGCTGTGGGGTGAGCGTATCAGTTCTCGTTGGTGTCCCAGCAAAGAGGAGTTTAAAGGTGGGATTTAAAGGAGGATGTTTATAGGGAAGATGAAATGATGGTGGCTGTAAGAAGGAAACACTCTGTAGATCTGGCTGCTTGCCAAATCCTACCATCAAGTGACTTCTGATGAATAACATAGTCCAGGATTATACCAGAGTTTGCATTGCTTCCACATGCACATAGGAGAGAAATGATGAACCAAGTTGCCTTATCCCTTCAGCTGGTCACAGGATTGATGCTGTCTGTTCCGATGAGGATGAGCCACTCAGTGCTGTGCACTGGTTCCTCACCTCTACTCAGCCTGCCGAAATTTGCCCTGCTCAAGGCTGGAAGGCAGCTGTGCTGGGGACAGGGAGAACTACGGAGACTCCAGGCCAAGTACATGTATTAGTCACTGGGACCAGGCTACTGCTTACAGGGAGCCAGGAAAGCAGCTGTTTTGAAGGAACCTCTTAAAACCTAGATTCCTTGATGCAACACAAGTTGTGCAGAAATTCGTAACTCTTAAGCCTGAACCTAGTTTTTTTGAAAGGGAGACCCATCAACCCACTCCAAAATGTGCTCCCTGCCTACCTTGGCTGCCTCTCTCTTCCAGCGTCTAACACCCGCAGATAGACCCATCTCCCTTTTTCTGTCCCACTGTGTTCACTTCACCTTACAAGCAGCTGCAAACCTGGGAACGTTCTCTACCTAAAGCTCTTGTCTTAGTGACCAACCTGCTCTGCTCCAAAGGTCAGATGCTGTTGGTGAATCTGCATGGTTTAGCAACCGATAGGAGCTAAAACTCACAGGAAGCCCAAGCTACCTTGGGTCAATGAGATATTAATTTGGATTCCTCTCTTTATGACATTTTGCAGGGATATTGTGATGTTTATTGCATAATTAATTATCATATTACATACTTTATTACAATATTTATTATTGAGAAAAACCTGTAGTGCTTGTTACACATGTGCAGTGCTTGGCTATGTCATAATCCACAGTTGTATTCCAGCTACAACTGAGTTACCTTCTCTCAGAGGCATTCCCTCTGTATGATGGAGAAGCAGAACAGCTGTAATCTTCAGGGCTGGAGTCAGACCCAGTGAAGATGGTGGGGCAGGAGAAGAGGAGGAGGTCCACCACATGACAAGATATGCCCTTTAGCAGAGCTCAGGACAATGCAATCAGAATTTGTGGAAGAGAGCAGTTCAGTTGCAATAGCTAGGAGTGGCAGTTATGGCAGTATTTCCTAGGGCTTTCTTGGCTTTGAAGCCAAAAGAGACATCAGGCTGTAGCAAGCAGTTGCTGTGCACATGCAAGTCCCTCTTTGGTATTCTACAGCAAGAAGGACAGTTTAGCCTGGTTTTCTAAGGAAATGAAGCTTACGCTGTCATGCTGTTTGTCCATCTGTTTCCCCTTTAGTTGTTCCCTAGCAAATCTGGATCCCATTGGCCAAGGTCAGCCAAATTTGACAGTGGGACAGTGGGTACTTCCCTCTGCAGAGAACAGGGTGGCCAACTGGATGTGAGCACTGGCTGACCTGTCAGCCCACACTTGGCTCTGGGTCCACCGCAGATTGCGCCCGGCCACGGAGGGTAGGTAAAACTTTGTCTGCCAGCGGGTACTAACTGTGCCTGGTGGGGAGAGTTTCCTTCCTAACCATTGCACTTATCAGCTTAACCCGCAGGATGACATCTGATTAGCTTGAGCTCTCTGAGAAAATATCTCACAGCTATTTTGTGTTTGGGTGATTAAAAGTATCCTGATAGGAAAAGATATATTATGAAAACCCTAATTTTCTCAATAATCTGTATTTTGAAGAAAACCTTTGACAGATATCTTTTCACAAAGCAATCACAATTGTGATTATAAACACATACCCCGATCGGTCCCTCGTCTGACCTCACACTATCAGATAAGGAGGCTTAGCCTTCAGATGTCTGTAGGGATTACTTTGTATCTGTCCATAGCAGTGAGTGGGATAAAGTGATCTTTTCTGCAAATACAGTTTAGCCTTTGGGAAGTTACTGCTTACTCGTGTGTTAACCTCAGTTATGAGCAGGTGACCAAAGACGGGCAGACTGCAGCTTGCCTGTGTTAGCGAGCTATAAATAACAGGGAGCCTGCAGCTACAGTTGTCTGTGCTCTGCTGCAGGTAAATATTTGTTCATGTAAGTTTAGTGAAGGCAGCTTGCATTCAAATGGCTGACTGCAAATCCCCACAGCAGACTGCAATGAAAAAATGCTTTGGTGGCATCAGCTGCCACAAGGTATCAAGACCCTCAGGAAAAAAAAAATCCAGTTAATTTTCTCAACGATGTGTTGTTGACACAGAAAGTTAGTATTTGATACCAGAGACTCAGATAATGAAGGGTCAGAACATCACCAACCTTCACCTCCTAGGCAGGAGTAAGTACTTCTAGATCATCCTGAACATATTTTAACTATCTCAAATGGCAAAGATTCCACAGTCTTTCTAGGCAAACCCGATGTTTGTGATACATTTTCTATCTAAAGGGTATTCTGTTCTGATTCTCTGATCTGCATCCTCCCTGAAATACATCCAGCCTCTGACTTTGATTAGAACCAGCCAAGTTCTCCGGAGCTGATCTTGTATGTCCTATGTTTCCTGGATTGTAAATCTGATTACCTCAGTGGTTTTGAATATCCCACTTCCCTAATACATTCAGGATGGTGATCACTCCTGATGCCAGCTTTTCACAGATTTTGGGCATGCTAATGAAAAGCTAAGGAGTAGAGAGGCTATCGTGCTGGACAGGTTGGGAGAACTCCACTTCCAGACTCCTTGCAGCACCCCTGGGTTTTTGCGTAGCCATGGCAGGTTGACTGACCTTCCCTCTTCATCCCTGCCTATCTCTGGTCCTTTCCGTTCCTGTAGGTAAGAGTAAAAACATGTGCAGAGCACATGCATATAATAGCAGTTGGATGTCCATGACCACCTTATTCTGTTAAACCCTTCCCAAGCATCTGGGTTGGGGTTTTTTGCCACTGTTTGGGACAGGATGGTGGGCTGTATGGTTTGACATAGTGCAGCAATTCTTATGTCTGGTGAGTTCGTTTGTTTGGCTTGGAATAAGGCAAAACCTTCACAGTTCAAGTGAGAACATCAAAGCCCATCTAAGAGGCTACTCAGAAGAATAGCCATTTGAGGTATATTGGACAGGGAGAGTGTGGGTCACTTGGATAGGATGCTGTGCAAAGGCAGAGAGGGCAGAGAGCAGAGCACCAAGGAGGACAAAAGGGATGACCATGCTATTCCCTCATCATCAGCAGCCCCTAAGCTGTTTTGCAAATTTCTCTGTCAGTGGCACCAAAACCAAATTTCTTACCTTGCCTCTAAGGTCTTTTGTGGCCTCTTTTCATGCAATCCAGATGTCTCCATTTAGCAAAGGACAGCAGCCTCATTGGCTAGATGTTCTTTCCACTCTGCACCATGCAGCAAAGGAGCTTCTCCATTTAAGCACCATGACATCACACTTCAAGGCCATCCTATAAATTCCTTCCCAAAATTCTTCTGTCACAAGCTCTGTGGAAAACTCAGTGAGAATCGGACCGGTGGCATGCGCTAAACATGCTGCCAAGCATGTAACTCAGCTCTAACCCACTACTTCAAGCATGGCTGACCTGTGAGGTAGCATCCCTGTTGTCTTCTGTCTCACACTGGGCTGGGTTGCTGGCACATGGGCCACCTTTCTCTTCTGTGTTTGTACAGTGGGTACCTCAGTACAAAACTGGGGCTCTGAGCTGCGATGCAGATAATAAGCAAGTTGGTTAGAGCAAAATGGAGAATGAATTTCAGTCCTTTTCATGTAAAAAAAGGTCTTGAAGCTTTGTTAATACAATTTCAGGATTATTCTTTAGGAATCAATCCTTCTTAACCAAGATGACCCACCAGACTTTTCCCATCTCTAATTTTAATGTGGTTTTATAAAATGGATACATTTGGCATGTCGTCTGGAAACATTAACCAGGAAGGTTAAAGGGGTGAGACTCTTGGGTTTAAAGCATCCATTTAGTGAATAGATAAATGAATTGACTAAGTGCTAGCACATTTGTCATAGGGCTATTATACCTGGATTTTTTTCTGGGCTGGTTATAAGCTATTGGTTAATGGGGTAGAATTAGATTTTTACAGAACTCTGTGCAGATAATTTTCTTGGAAAACATTTTGAAGAGCCTGCCTGTCCAGGATATGAGATGTGATGTTCCACTGCTGTCTGATTGATTGCTCCTCAAACAGCAGGCCTGCAGCTGCAAGTGGTAGCCTGTGGCTCCTCCATTAAAGTTACTGCACTAGCACAGAAGAGCTGTAATAAAGAGAAATGACACCTTAATGCAGAAGCAGGCTCAAAGCCCTCAGATCTGAGCATCACAGGACATTAAGGAAATCTCACATTTGATCTACAGCAAGGCTACTTGGCCTGGGGAGACTCAGGTCCAGAATCGTCACGTCTTCAAATTCTGGGTGCAGACTGTTTAACTTGAGCTCATCTGTCCTCGTGCAATGAATCCAAATAAAAAAATAATACCAATAAGAGAATAAAGTCTCACACAGCAGGATCTCAGAGGAATGTAGAGTCATCTCAAACTGTATAAATAATAAGTAATCTAAAACCTGGCTGACAAAAAACTTGCTATCAAATATGCCAAAAGCTATCCTGCACCTGTGGGGGCAGAACCTGGGAGAGATTCCCCATTTCCCCTCATATTTCCCCATACATGTTTTCCTCTGAAAAGCTCCCTGCCTTTCTAATATCTCAGTCAGGCTGAGGAAGGGACATAAGGAAAACTCTGGGACGTTCCAGTGTTATGAAGTATTTAATCTCCAGGGCACCCTTATCTGAAGTTGATTGAGACAGTTCAGAGGGAAATAGGACCCATCCTAACAGACAGTAAGGGGAACATATGATATCTTCTAGTTGCTAGTTGACAGGAGTCCACAAAATCACCCCCAAGAGGTTACAGGCAAGCTTTTTTTAGCAGTGAGGCCAAGGGATGGATAAACCACAGAAATATTCTACAAAAGGTGAGGGGTAACTCCCTATGCACTTAGCAGAGCTTATTTGCCCCAGCAAGACGTCATGGGGAGGGTGGTGTTATCCCTTCTGTACATGTCTCCTTTGATGCTCTCTTTTTTTATTAAACAAAAATGGTTATCTTTCCCACTGTATATCCTTGACCCTTACATATGCATTATGAGCTCTTCATATCATCCTGTTTTGCTCTTTTTCCCTCGCTTGTTATATTTTCCTCAGCAAACAGAGTCTCATGATGCTCTCTGTGGCTGGGACAAGCTACCCCAGCACACCCCCGGATCTCACTTGCTATTCTCTGTTGAAATTCTTCTCAGGAAACCCAAATGCTTAAACAAAAGTTGGCAGCATGTAGGCTGACATGTGCTGCTCTCATGTTCGCTTGTCTGGTAGCTCCTGCTTTTAGCCCCCAGCCAGTCTGTGCTCAAGATTTTTTTCTCTGCCTTGGAGACTTTTTGGGAGCGTGTTGGCCATTTTGCTCTAAGTCTGTGTCTCAGCTAGCATGGTTGGGTACTCCGATTGGTACTCCTGGATTTTATGAACATAAAGTTAATATTGTGAATAGTGAGTTGCTTTAGGACCATGGCTTGACAAGTTTATTCATGCTGAACTGGAAGTGGACTGGGGCCCAAAATAGCCTGTGAGTGCCCAGCCAGGGGAGGCCAAGATGACAGGCACACGCCTTCCTAGCAGGGGCTCATTTATTTCGCACACAGCTATTGTTGGAGGTCAGGGCCTATTTATTGGAACATGATGTGACTGCATTGCTTCTGTTAAAATACAAACAAAGAACAGTGTCATCCCAGTGACACTGAGAACGGTCTTTTTAATGAGGTGCATAAATGACAGACTGTGTCACTGGAAACCCATAATGGTGTCAGTACAAAGCAGGGGACCATAAGAAGGAAGTGCCCGCAGCTATCGTGCTAGATATATTGGATTTCTCTAGATTTTGTCTCAGAAAGCCCCTAACACTTTTGGGGGATCCTGCAAAATACAAGTGTTCAGTTTTGAAACCGAGACTCATAGAATCATGGAAACATTGGCTGGAAGTCCCCTCTGCAGGTCTCCTGGTGAAAATGTCTTCTCTAAACGCCACCCTGGGCCTCCCAAACAGCAAACTGCGGCCACCACCTCTTGCATCACCTGCTACTGCTGAGAAGTATCTGCCATCTTTCTGTCTTTCCATTGGGTGGCTGTAGGCCACCACTAACTCACCTCTCAGACACCTCTTTCCAGCCTAAGCAAGCCCAACCTCTCCATGGCGGTAAGTCCTGTGGGCCCCTGAACACACGGGCAGCCCCCACTGGGCCTGGCCAGTTTCCCCACATCCCCCTTGACCTGGGAAGAGGAGCCGAGAGCGGACACAGCAACCCAGGTGTGGCCTCACCACCACCAAGCAGGCTGGGATTGTAACTTCTCTCGACACTGGCTGCCTTCCTCCTACCCAGCAACTTACAGCTTTCTGAGGGAGGCGTTGCTGCCAAAAGCCCCTCGTGGGTTCTTTTCTTCCATCAAGTTGTCCAGTTGCTTTTTTGAACCTCAGTAAAGATTTGCATCTACAATCTCCTGCAGCAAGGAGTTTTACAGATTTCTTGCGCAGTGTGTGAAGAACCACTTCCTTCTGCTTGTAGAGAAGTTGCTAATTGCTAGTTTCATTTCCTGTTCTCGTGCAAGAAAACACAATGAACCTTCGTACACTATTTATCCTCCCTCTGCCCTTCATGATTTTATAGATCCTTACAGAATTCATAACAGAAGAGAGGACAAAAATATGTGAGACAAATGCTATATTCTGCTTTTCTGTCCCTTTGTTCCCTGCAGCATATGACTCCTCACGCTTCGTTTGACTGTAAGCTTTAGAGACTCTCCTGTCTTCTCTTTCCTTCTCCTTCATTTTTATGGCACGCCACTAGGAAACAGCAACTAGGAATAACTGAGGCTATAAACAACCATTTTCCTGCTCATTTACCTGCATTGTTCTGGCAGTTGCTTAATGGTAAACATATGATTTACTGACACACTAGACAGCGATGTTCACAAGTTTAACTCCTTGCCTTTGAAAGACAGGCTAATACAATTTTCCTCTGCATTCCTCCAGGCCACAGAGTCAAGAGCGGCCACAAGCAGAGGTGCTATCAAGACCCCCAGCTGGATTATCATCTGAATTTCATTAGAATTATGAATAGTGCTGCCAGTGAAGTTAACTGGGGGGAAAAAAAACACCAACTTGATCTGTTAAAGAGCTGCAATTCTTTCTGAAAGATTGCTTTGGCTTCTTACTCTGCTAATCTGGTGTTTGTGTTTATGAGGACAGTCAGCATGCATCCTCAAGCAACAATTTTAATGTCTGCCTGACATATGCTGTTTACATGATTTAGAAGTGACTGATCTTACAGGCAATTTAATATTCAGCAAAGAACAGGGCCTGAAGGGAGGAAGATAACCTGCAGGTTAGGAACAACCAGCTGAACCCCACAAAAGCTCACCCCGATCTCAAGAGGAGCTTTGCTAGAGCAAGGGATTCAGCCTGGGTCTGAGGGATCGGTACACTTCTAAGCCACCTATCTGAATCTGACACAAGTGGGAAGTCTCAGAGTCCTCAAAATCTTCTGTTCATTCAAGACCTACTAGAAAATAGGCTGGTCATCTCCATGTGAGTGGGAATAACGATGTGGAGTATCTGTTGACTCAGTTACCCTGAGCCTGTCACTAATGGAGGACAGTATTTATCCTGTGAGCAAGAGATGATGATGCAGAAAGCACCAGCAGCCTCTGTGCAGGAAGTGGAATTATCACAGGGCTGACAGTTACCCTTGCCACGGACTTTTCCTGTGCCTGTTAACCTATCCAAAACAAACTAAACTGCATATTCTGCAGCCATAAGGTTAAAGGTGATCTCTATTTAATGCAGAGGCATGCTTGACTGCGAGATTTATTATGCTGCAGAGCCATCTCCTATGGAGGAAAGACCCCAGTGCTGTGCACAGAGGTGGACGCAACCCAGTGACAGGGAAGAGGCTGGAGGAGACACAAGGCAGCAGCCAGAAATCCTTGATATCATCCTTTGGACTGACTGAGTGCAAGTGCTGTTGGGGTGATGTTTGGCCTATGGTTTAGAAAAAGGAGTTGCTTGTGCAATAGGTGGTAATTCATAAGGGGAGCTGGATCTTGACTTCTCTAATGCCTTGGTGGAGTCTCTCCTAAAATTATTGAATGGCACCACCTTGTGGGTGCTTGAAGAAGATGAGTGTTTTTTTTCTACTTTTTTTTCTATGCATTGACTCTGCAGGGGTTCATTAGAATAGTGAGTCAAGCAAAGGTTGATTCATTCTCACACTGCTTGTCAAAGACCAGGCGGTCATCAGGAATTAGTTTTCTGCTTGTTTTCTGCCAGCTGACAGTTGTTTTTCATGGCTTAACTGATTTTTTGCCTTTGCTAGTGGTCTTCTTGGAAAACTGTAAACACAGATTTACTAGATAAAACTTTTCAATTACAGAGGGAATGCAGAGGAAAAACACTGAAATGTACATTAAAGGTCATCTGTCCTCTATGCAGTGTCTTTCCTCTTTCTAAGGTATGAAATTCATGTGCCAGCCAGTCCATGCATCACAAAATTCACTAAACTCGTGAAAGTAGCTAAAGAATTTACCATACAGAGTATTGTGTTTGCCTTTAGGGATTACCCTGGCAATGACAGCACATGTCTTTAACTGCAGAGTTTCTGGGAAGCATCAGACATATGTGCATGAATAGAACAACAGCCGGTGTACAACTAGTCCAAGACTTTCCAGAAAGCATTGGCTGCCTGGTGTGTATTTTATACAGCAATAGGATGCATTTTATCATGGGTATGCAGGATCCTGGGATCCAAAGTAGCCACTTCCGAGAGAATCAGTGTGACTGCACATGTATGGAGTATCAATTATTTTGGAGGGGTCAAGAGTGGGATTACCATGCATCTATAAATCCCAGACAAACATAGTAGGTCCCTGAAATCTATCTAGATAAGATTTTTCAGAAAGACATAATGTACTAAAAAAAGGACATATTCTAGCCTAGACTATATCAAGAAAAGGGAACACAGTTCTAAGCAGGTGTTTTGCTTTTACAGTGTTGCCCACCCAGCGGTGTGCCCACCCAGGGTTTTTCTAGGCATAGCTACAAGGGCAGGTGGTGCCAGGTGCACAGTTGTGCCAGAGATGTGCTGAGAACCCACGGGCAAAACCAAGCGGTCAAAGCCACATGGTCCAGGAAGTGAGGAGAATGTCAGGAAAAGGGCTGAGGAAAGCTTGGCAGGGGATTAGAGAGGTTTCTGAGAGCAGGCATCAGGGTAGGAGTGAGAAGGCACAAGGCCAGTGAAAGCAAGGCTCTGGGCTCTGGTCATCATCCCAGACTTCACTGTCTGCCTGATGTCTGCTGGCTGGTTCTGCCCCTTGAGCCTGAGAGATCATGCTTATTGCATGTTACCGATAACCTCGGCCATCAGCCAGGATGACACCACCTTAGGCATTGTATGAGCACAAAGTAAAAGACAGTCCTGTCCCCTGAGAGCCTACAAGATGACACCAGACCAAGCTGTACAGCTGGGAAGGTGTGTGTTATGAAAATTGCAGGGCAGTGTGAGAGGCAGTAATATCAGCACATCTGCAGTCAACCTCTGTCAAGTGCTTTTTCCAGCCATGACAGTAAAAGAGAGTTTAAAGAAGGGATCTGGAAGGGAAAAATGACCCAGTCTTAGAGACATTGCTGGGGATTTCCTCTTCACTGTCCCAGACATGCCTATGTGGGAGAAAAGATGAAGATGCTCACTTGAAAAGTCAAAAAACTGAGGACAGCAGTGACCTCCCAGCATCAATCAAGAGACAGATATCAATATTCAGCTGTTGAATGGCAGTGGTGGGAAGGATGGGGACCTACAGGCTGAGGACAGGAGCAGGGAATGTTTGCAACCTCGATGAAGAGGAGTGAGGGAGCCCCTCTAGGGGGGAAATTAGAGAAAGGCGATCGCAGACTTCAGCGATCCCTGCAGCAGCATTGAGGATGGTCACCAACACAAATCAAGATTGTCCCAAGAAATGGGCAGTGGAGCATAATATAAAGTAAGGCAAAAAAAAAAAAAAAGGAAAAAAATCCAACTGTTTCTGTCAAACTGATTGCAAGAAAAATCTTTCTTGACTTGACATCTGGTGATGGAGTCAAGCCTGAACATGTGAGCAGAACATGCCAATCATGCACACAAGAAACTCTAAATTGGGTAGAACAGCAGTGTGTTTCACACCCTTTTGGCCCACACTCCAGAAGTCTCTGTTCATTCACCACGTACTGGGGAAGGTCACGGAGACACTGATATGCTCATATTAAAATATTGGTCCCACGTCTTGTGTGAATCTGAGGTAGTCAGAAAGACTTGCAGCATGTGAAAAAAAATAATATTACCATGGAAAGGGAAGAAACATTGACTACCTCTGTTTGGGGAAATCACGAATTCTGTGTCTACCTCGGTTTCCCATTTGCAAAGTGAGGGTTGAATAGTAATTCTTCACTTTCATAAAGGGTTGCGTGACAAAAAATCATGAAGGCTCTGAAATGCCAACATCCAGAAGACAGGGAAACAGATCAGTTTCTGGCCCTGATATATAGTCACACCAATTTTTTACAGCTTGCAGATTCTGTTTTAGCACTGAGCAGCCAAATAGGACAGTCGACGAGCAGGGCCATGAGAGGAGACGATGGCTCCAGCTGCAGAGCAGGCTTGCACATGACAGTCCCCTTCTCCTGCAGGAGCCGTGGCTGTCGGGAGGACAATGCCTCTGTCTGATGAAGAGAAGTCCTCATTTTCATGGATGAGGAAGATAATGCATATTAGCCATCTGTAATAGTTTAACACTTTTGATTTTATGATGCAGCAGCACATTCAATATTTCCACCTATTTATGTAGTGTTTTTAGGGCTGTATTTGACAGGCTTTAATGTAAACATGGCATTGCTGGCACACAGAGAGCTTTTTTTTGGGGGGGCATTGCTTTTACAGTGTCTTTACATAGAATGAGTTGATGTGTGACTCATATAAATTCAGATTTTTTTACTTTGAGCAGATGCGGCCCCTCAGTATGAGCCCGAGAACAGTTGGGGTGTTGCTGGCATTTTAGTTGCAAACCTCCAAGCCAACGGTTTTAAATCTGGGATAAAGTTAGATGCCTGTCTCCATGATAGATGGTCCCAGCTCTAGTTGTCAGGAGAATGAATTTCTGTTTCACAAAGATGAGTCTATTTTAAGGATATTTTCAGACCCCGGATCAAGATTTAAATTGCCAAATTCAAACATCATTTAGAAATGAACAACATTTCATCTTGCCAGCATCAAGACTGTTGGAGATCCCTAGCTGTGCTGGTATTTAGCCAGGTCGCTGGAAGAACAAGGAGTCTCAGCTCCATTGTCACCTGCCTGACCGAGCTGTGGGGCGGCAGGAGGGAATGGAGGCGGCTGGAGTCCTTACTGAGTGGTTCCCAAGTGCTCCGGTGCTCAGGAAACAAGCCAGCCTGTGAGCCCATGGACCGTCCTTGGGACTTGGCATGGCAGGGTTGTGCTAGGGGATCCTTGGGCTCCACAGCAGCCCAGAAGGTAAAAGGACCACAGAGAGGTTGTAATAGAAACCCTGATTATTTTTCAGACCTGCTAGGGTCAGACCTCACCAGAGGCTTTTCAGGAGCTCTTCAGAGGAGAACCATTTCCATAAAAACATTCCAACCTTCCCACTGAAGACTGCAGTAGCTTTGAACAAGCAGTCATGGTCTTCAGCATGCCCACAGCTGAGCCGACCTTCAGAAGGTGAGGTATGTGCACAGCACAGTGTCACCCACAATCCCTGAAGCAACGGCTCTGAGATGAGGGAGATGTCTCCACTCATGTCACACAGGGTGGCTACTGAAGCCTGTGAAGCCACACCAGGTGTCTAACGGTGCTAAGTCAGAAGCTCCAGATTGTTTTCTCTAGCGTCCAGCCACTTTTGTGGAAAGGTGAGGAGTTCCAGCAGCAATGTGTAGGTTTTTTGGATCCTTAGCACATCTGAAAGGGCACTAGATGTTGCATTTAGGGACAGCAGCCCCCTGTGAATAGTCTGTCATTGTCAACATCACGGCCAGGCAAAGCAAAGGGAGAGCTACCTCGGGTATCTGCTGAGATTTTGCACCATCCATGACGCCAGGGAGAGCAGCATCCCCCCAGTATAACTCCTGAACCCCTGGAGACTGGATTTTTGATTCACTGACCACAGCTTGGTGCAGAAATGCAAAACCTGAAACAAGGAGGGAGGGAGAGAGAAACCACATTCAGAGTGCAACGCACACAACAACTGCAGCCTGTACTGCTGAGCAAAGGGGAGCTTGCAGTCCCAGAACATGAATATGAATATAAGCCATGGCCCTTCATCAGCCTGCATTATCATCATCATCATCATCATCATCATCATCATCATCATCAGCAGCAGCAGCAGCAGCAGCAGCAGCATTATTAGGGTGGTGCCCAGAGGAATTTGCTGCCAGTGGTATCTCTCGCCTTCTGCAAATTATCTCATATCCCATTAAGAACAGAGGGCCACACTGATGCTTTGGTTTCATTTCAGTACCTTGCTGTTGAGATGTTGAACAAGTGTTTGTAAAGGCAGTCTGGCATGAGTCACCCAGAAAGGTGACCGTAAACATGAGTTTGTGCAGGCTCCATTTTATGGAAGGAAAATGCTTCTACTTCCTCAGTTTTCATGTAAAACCAACAATAACAAAGAAAACAGAATAAGAACAGCATCCAACTGACATGCAAATACTGAAATTTAAGCCATCCTTCTAAATTCCAGCAAAGATCTGAAAGTTGAGCTGATTTATTTCTGCCTCTCACCTTTGTTACCTTGTGGTAAAGGTTCTTTCCTTATCACTAGTATCAACCTTAGCAAAAGGAGATAGCTTTACTCATTGCGCAGAAGACTCTTTTTAAACAGAATATAGGAGTGATTAACTTAAATCTTGAGGTATGCTGAAGCAATTTGACTCCTTTGGGGCATTACTGATGAGTATTTCAGTATGTTTAATAAGGCACAAATAGAATATATTTTTCTGTCCTGAATCAACCAGACATAGGAGCCAGAGGCTGGGGTCAGTGAAAGGGTGGCTTTGACTGTGAAGATCTTTAAATTCTCCTTTAGTTTTCATTTCAGCAGCTCTTAGCTGGGATATCACTGAAGGCTGTTATGCACTAGCAGCTGTTTCAGGGTTTCTGATATTTATAGCATTTGTATTGTCAGACAGCTCAGAGGTGTCCAGGATGAAATTTTCCCAGGTGCTGATGAATGAGCATTGAGGCAGCCCTCCCACAGAAAGTTCACGGTCCAAGCAAACACTATCCTTCAATGGAATTAATGGGAAACCACCATGCCCAAAGCATTTCTGGAGCATCAAAATGCTTCTCCTTTAAGCAGCCATACAGAATTTCCTGCTTTTATGCTGTTTCATTTCGCTAGTAATCCATCTGCTATTGAGAAAATTCTCACTGGCCAACTTCATATATACATTAAACCACAAAGAAGAAGGAAACAGATGACGAGCTGCAGGTCAGCAGGCTCTGAACTCATTAAATGGAGTAGTAGAAGCAATTTGTCACTGGCTGAGCCATCACAAGTGCCCTGTTCAGGGAATCCACTATTCCAATACAATCCTTTGAACAAAGCATTAGAGATAATAAAGTCCAGAAGGATCTTACTTGGACAAATACAATTTTCAGGTATTTCTGAAGTGCTTGTTGCTGATCGGACTATGCGCTTATCCCAGATTAAAAGCCCATTGCAGAAAAACCCACTGGAAACTGCAGAGAATGTAGTGGCGAGTGATTGTCTTTGGCTCTGGATGAAGTACATTGTCTATGAGACACCAAAATGGAACTGGCTCTCTTGATGACTAAATTAACCATACCATACAGCACTAGAACTAATAAGAAGGCTCAGACAAATTTGTCATCATTGTGTTAGGGATAGTTTTTTATTTATTGGCCCATCTGCATGGTGGTAGGGCCTCGGAGTCGCGGTTCTGGTGTAGTGTCAGCTGCTGCATGTGCACAGAACAAAGACCTTAATGTTTACAGAAAAAATAAAATCTTACTAAATCTTACTTTGAAGACTGCAAAGCAAAGACATCATTGATATTGTGTAGCACTGAATTCCCCAGGTTCATTATGGGTTGTGTAAAAAAAGTATTTCTTTTCATCAGTTTTGAGAAGTGAATGTATTCATGCCTTCCTGAATGATTTCTCAGTAGTTGTCAGCCTTGACATTTACACAGAGGTATAGTAAAACAGGGCACTGATACCCGTGATCGTCATGAGAAAGGAAAATGTCCAACAATATCAGACTGTCTCACAATCTCAGCCATTCACTGGAAAAGCAGCATCTGGTTCAATGTATTTGTAGGCACAGACTGTCTGCAAGGGCTTTTTGTTCTTTAAACAGAGCTCAGCTGACAGGTTACTTTCTGGAAGAGGCATGGTAATCTGTCTATTTCTGTACCATCTTTGAGAGATGTAGTCTCAAATTAGGACAGGAGTTGGGAAATGAAACAAATGAGCTCACAGAAATGGGAGACACCAGGATTTTTGGCATGCAGGATCTATGCAATCAGATCTGAAAAGCATTTTCAAAAAATGGAATAAAATGAGCCTTGTTGTTTTCATAGCTGATTAAACCGAGCTGACATCTCATCCTCCAGACACGAGGGTACTACTTGATCTAACCTATATTTGAAGAGATGTATGACATTCAGTGAGAGTTAGAAACATTTTTATCTTTCCTTTGGAGTTATTCCAGTGTTTACTGAGTGCCTGCCTTTAGAAATGGGCAATCCCACCCCGGGATTGACAGGGGAAGAGCATTTGATTCATGGCGGTAGGGATTCTGCCCTGACCAGCCTGCAGCACCTGACAGTCCCCAGGCTCCGGCAAGCCCGCCAGCTGCTCACAGGCAGTTTCCCTGAAAATGGAGAGTTCAATAAGCCAAATAGCTTATTTGGGCCCTAGATCCCACATCCATGAGAACTGCACTCAGACCACAGGAGAAGGGTGTTGCTGAAGTGCTTGTTGTTGATGGCACTCTGCATTTATCCCAGATTAAAAGCCCATTGCAGAAAAACCCACTGGAAACTGCAGAGAATGTAGTGGTGAGTGGTAGTAGTGGCACCTCGTGGCTTTCTGTCTTTCTGCAAAAGTTCACTCTTCAATTCTGCCACTTCGCTTGGGTCCTGCTCCTGACCCATCTCCTGGCCCAGCTCACTCTTTGTCCTAAGCCCAGTCCAACTTGAGACCTCAGCATCCATCTCCCTTGCTCAGGCTTGTTCAGACCCCAGCTCTTGCCTCCTGCAGCATTCCTCATGCTGAGACTTAGGAGGGAAATTGCTTTGGGAAAGACTCAGTATTCCCACATCCCTCATCTGAAGGTAAGTGAGGTTGTACTTTAGAGTCGGGGGCCGCAGCTACTCTTATGCTATAAGTCTCTGCCTTTCAGGTGACATCCAGTCAGTCTTCAATATGGCTTTGTAGTTGGCCAGTGCCGTGCACTTATTCACATTGAGGTTATGTATGCCAGAGAGATGACAGTGGCTCCAAAAAAAAGCATTCAGCTTTCACCTGGAGTAGAGATAGAGACCTGCCATGCATTTCATAACTTTTTTTCCTTAAAGCAAGAAGGTGGATCCAAGTAACAAATATTCATTCTAATTCAAGAAATGCTGTTAAAATTTCCAGTAATTGGTGTGAGGGGCCAGAGTTCAGAACTTTGCTAACCCCATGACATTTTGTGCTTTGCTATCTGCATCTCTCCTAGCCTCTCTTTCCCAGACATGGAGGATGTAACACAAAGTGTTAGCACTAGGTGACCACAATGTTACAGTGCTAGGGATTTTGCTTAAGTATCTTATAGGAAATAGAAGAAAACTTTGTAGATTTTCGTAAGTAGTCTCTATAAATTATCCTGTGAAACTGAAGACACAGAAGATTCTGTGTCAACATCCATCTTCAGTCTTAGACCTTCTTTCTTTCACTGTTGTGGAGACGCTATCACATTTGCAGCAGGCTCCACTTCTCCATAAATGTGTTGCAGGGAAGCTTATCATCTGGCATTGCTGTCACGATGCTCATGGTGCATTGACCTATGCTCTTGGTGGCCACCACCCTGTGTTGTTGCTTCTAAAAAGCTTTTTCCCTATCAACGCCCATATATGCTGGAAGTGTTTCCTGCATCAACGGCTTGGTCTGTGAGCTTCAAAGTGGACAAAGGAACAGGCAGAGGCACACTTAGCCCCCTTGATTCGTGCATTTTCTGTGCACGCTGCTTGTGGCTTGCTGTGGTAGAGCTCAGACTCACTGCAGTTGGGAAGTGAAGCGCTAGGTGAAACTCAGACACAACAGGCTAAGCTCTTTGGAGGCTGGATAATCAAGAACCTGCAGGAAAACAGTGTGTTTCCGAGGCTCCCCTACCTCTTGTGAGTGCTCCAGGTACCATGTGCAGGTGAGCCTCTGAATGTAGCAGTATGAACAGGACAAATGGCCAGATTTCAGCAGTGGACTTAATCTGAACATCCTCCATTTGTCTCTAGATGGCTTCCTCTTATATACATTGCATATGACTATTGAATTTTAGGTAGTTATCTTTCACTTCCAAACGTCTGCAGGTAAATAGCCATCTGAGGATCGATTTGTTCTGCATACAGCACATCAGCTGGTCCCATTACGTGGAATTCAAATGCTTTCCAAACTGGTAAAGCTCTGCTTATTTTCATTGCCAGCCTCTAGCCATATAGTCAGAGATGGTTTCACACACTGTTTAAATTCTGCAAGCAGAAGTGAAATATTCTGCAATTCAGGACAGGTCTGACTGTAGATTTTTCTACCATCTCAAAGCCTTGATTAGTCAGCTGGATGAATTAGAGCTGGTAAGAGTGCAGTAGGATATGAAAGAAACCCTTCAACATCCTTCTGTATTAGCTATACTATTCCAGTTTCTTGACATAGATAAGCTATCCACCATTTTCTCAGTAGCTGGGCAGTTTCTTTTCTGTCCAACACCTGCCATCTTTGACCTTGGTTTTATCATATCTTTTAAGCCACACTCTCTTTCAATGCATCCCTGAGTTGGGATCCACCTTTGCCACCAGCTGAGCGTATCACAAACGCAGCATTAAGAGCATGAAGAAACCAGAGAGGCGCAGCAGGGCTCTGCACGAGGGTGCTAACTCGTCACAAGCTGCACCGCACAGTCTGAGCTGGACGTGGAAAGCAGGGCACAGCGAGCATTGCTAGAGGCTCACCGTGGCTGAAGGGGTATCATCCATCACTTACAGATCAGGGGAGCGTTCCCAAGGAAAGGAAGAAGACCAGCAGACAGGATACTGAAAAACAGCATGCGTCTGAATGAAGAGATCAGGTTTCTGTAACTCTCTTGCTTTGTGCTCAGGCACCTGATACCTGGCAATGGCTTTACTTCTTTGTATGTCCTGTCTAGACCATCCTGTGCCTCTCCTGTGCAAAGCACCAAGAGGAATTGGCATCAGTTCTGTCCTGCAAACAGATGCCAATAAAGATCACTGAAGAAAGGCAGAAAGGGAGCAAGAAACATCTCACTGATGTTTTTGACAGATGCAGGATGCTGGAGATGGTCCCGATTTTCCCCAGAGCCTTTTGTTCTTTTGCTTCCTAAGCAGTTTTTTCCTTGAAAATTTTCAGGTGTGTGCCCAGGCAAAAACGTGGCAGGAAGGAGCTCAGCTCAAATGGGGCACTAGACCGCTGTGGCCTGTGGTGTGGCTGCTTCTTTAAGCAAGGAAATGCGTCATTCCCATCAGCCAGTGAAACAACGAGCAGGAAAGCCTGCTCTCAGCCAAATAAGCGATTTATCCTCAGTCCCAGTGACCAAAAGCCGCTGTTACTTTTGTCTCTTTCCAGAAGGTATTTTCATCCACCCTTGACTCCCCAGTGCTCCTCATCGCTCCCTCTGTTTTTATACAGAGTGGTTGGAGGAAGAAAAGGCACAGAGAGGGTGATAAGCCTAAGCCACGTTCTCAGCAGTGTGCAGTACGCAAAGCCTTTCTGCTTCGAATTATTCCAGAAACTATTGAAACCCGCTATCCCTGCAGTACCGTATGGCCATTGCTAGTAACAGGCCACAGGTTTTGTACCGAGTTTGCAAAGGCTCAGAACTGAGGCATGTCAGGCTTCCTTTGCCTGGCCTTTTATTGACATGCCTGCCCCTTCACTTTAATTTGGTTTAGCTGTAAAAGCATTTTTTTCCTTCCATCAGGTGGCTATGGCTGATTTGTTTTACTTTGATCAGGGCTGTATGGTACAACTGTAGTTTTATACACATAGCAGTAACAAGTAGCTACCATGAGATGTTCGCCACTCCAACTTAATACGCTAAAGAGTTAATCCCAGGCCTGGTGTGACAGCAGCGGCCTTGAGAAGTGGAGGCACAGGATGCAGTGCAGAGGGGTACAGGCACAGGATGGTAAGCGATGGTTAGCGATAGGACCAGGGGGAATGGTCTAAAGTTGCGCCAGGGCAGGTTTAGGTTAGACATTAGGAAAAACCCTTCACAGAAAGGGTTGTCAGGCTCTGGAACGGGCTGCCCAGGGAGGTGGTTGAGTCCCCGTCCCTGGAGGTATTTAAAAGAAGGATAGATGAGGTGCTTCAGGACATGGTTTAGTGGTGGGATGGCAAGGTTAGGTTAGCGGTTGGACTTGATGATCTTAAAGGTCTTTTCCAACCTAGATGATTCTATGATTCTATGATTCAATGATAAGAGATAGGACACAGCCTTGACTCTGGAGACCTCACAGCTACAAACTCACCTAAGGTCAAAGAAATGCAGATATGGAACTGGACAAGAATAGTTTTAGGAGTAGCAAAAAGGACAAATAAATAGTATCTTACATTCGTATAATCAACATATATAGTAAATTTGGATGTAAAATGGAGTTTCAGTCCAATGAATTAGAAACAAGACATAAAAGCGTGTTAACAATCGTAAAACTGACCCCCAGAAAATTCTAGCCTGAGGAAGAAGAAATCATCGCCATCAACTTCACATTCCTCCCACTGATGGACTCCAGATGCTGACAATTCCCTGTAACACCCCCACCACCCAGAATGAAACCACTAACCTTAGGACCCAGAGGCAAGGGCAGGGGGAGCATGACACCAGGAATAGGGGTAGAAGCTAAGAAGTGTGTGCATAACAATTTTAAAATTATTATTCTTGGTTCTGTTATTATTATTATTGTTGTTGTTATTATTATTATGATTGAAACTCCAGTTGAATAGGAGTATTATTTATTTTTCTGTAATAATTAGATGCAGACTAATAATTATCTTTTATTGGAGTGCTAAGATTTCAGTTATGCTAACAATAAATTCTTTTTTTATATGTAAGGTGGGTTTCCCTCTTGCCCAGAAACAATATTTTGAGCATAACACTGTAAGAAGGTTCCCAAATAACTCCGAAATACACTATATATCTCACAGGCTCACAGTAACCAAATCACTTTATGAGCTGAAATCACCATCAAAATGTGAAAAATGCATCTGCCCAAGAGAGGTCTAAAGAACCTCTTGGTCTCAGCGGAAATGGTAAATGGCATTTTGGGTAAAATCAACTTTTTTTTTTTCCAGTTTCACCCTTCAAAACTGTTCCTGCTCCCTTGGGCACTCCCTCTGTGAGTCAAAACTGATTGTGCTCACCTTCTAGTCTGCACTTTGCAAAGAAGGAAGCCACAACAAATACCCTGTGAGTTAGGATGCATTATTTTTAGCCACAGATCAAAATTCGAAGAAATAAACAGAAACCCCCAAACTCTTTATCTTCTTCCAGTTCCTCAGTGAAGCTTTCCAAGTTAATGTCTTCCATTTCTAATGGATCTAGAATGTTTTACAGATGCATTATGTTTGTAATAAAATTCAGAAGAGATGTGTTGCCATCAAACATGTGCCCTTATCTCCAGCTTTTCTAAACTACTGAAAAACCCGAGTACATGCCAGGGAGAGGAGCCAGCCCATCAGGCAGTGCTCTGGCACAGCAGAGACCTGTACCATTTCACATCACATAGAGGTGAACAAACCATGGGAAGGACTCCTCTAGTTTTGTGCTGGGCTTCCTGGACAGAATTAGAGTGTAACCTGTAATTACAGGGTAAGCTGTAATTACAGATGTTTTCACGTCCTGGACATCCTGGACCTGTGGTATAGAGGTGATTGCCATAAGCCCAGTGGACATTCCTGATTCTGGGATTTCAGCTTCCCTCTTCCTTGGAGATATTTGTAGGATAGTCTTTTCTTGACTTTTGTGTGTCTCTGCACACATTAGGTTTGACATTGCAGCCACCCCTCAGTGAGTGAGGGCTGTCCCTGAAAAGGGTCTGGCTTCCCCATTTCTGCTCTCCTGGCTGAAGACTCCTGCACCATCCCTTGTGCCAGACTGGCTGTTCTGCAGCCTCAGAGTCAGCTGGGTCAGCGAACGGAGTCAGTGCCAAATTATCCCTTCTCCATCTCCAAAAACACATGGTCAATTTTCTGGTCCAAGTGAGCCTGTGAGCTTACAGCTGCCAGGCTGGGTGAAGGAAGGAGAGGGGACACGCAGCACAAGCTGTGTCTCTCAGGGGCTGCATGGCCAAGGAAAGGAAGACAAAGAATCCAGGTCTGCTCTGTGCCACAGCCTACAGCAGGTGCATTTTACTGCAAAATGACTGTCCAGCAGTCTCTGCACAGCAGAGGGACAGGAGGCACTATGAAAGAAGCTCTTCCAGTCATCACCCTGCCATAGCAGTGACAGAACCACTTTGGTTGAGGTGACTGCCATTGGTGATGGATTTAACATCAGAGAAGATGGCTGTGAGCCCGCCTGTGCTGGGATCAATATGCCATGGATTAAGCTGGGAGAGATAGCATGAGGCTACCTGGTACTAAAACGCTAAGCCACGACGTCCTGTGAGAGTGTCTGCACACGGAACCCCTACGGAGGAGCCAATGCACTGTAATTCCCCTCTCAGTGTGCCAAGCACTAACTTCCCTATACAGATGTTCTCTGCATCTCAATTTATCATAGAACCATAGAATATCTTGAGTTGGAAGAGACACATAAGGATCGCCAAGTCCAACTCCTTGCTCCTCGCATGACTACCTAAAACTAAACCACATAACTAACAGCGTCGTCCAGATGGTCCTTGAACTCTGACAGGCTTGGTGCTGTGACCACTTCCCTGGGGAGCCTCATCTTACCACCAGTAGCAGGTGAGGGTTGCTTAATGGCTACAACCCATGGGAAAAGACACAGAAATTTGTGGTTCAGTGCCCAGCCCCATCCGTGAGCTGCTCTGTAAAACTGGGCTGTGTAAAGTGTGTGTGTTTTTTCCCATACCTGCAACATGGAAGTAACGAAATCCACGTAATTCCTAAGGTATAGTAATGATTTACTAGTAGGAAAAGCCCTGTGGAGCTTTAAACAAAAGAGCCTAACCACTTAAATACTAATTCACTTCTGAGTACAAGGTCCAAGTTTCAGATGCTTTGGGTTAGCAACAGGAGAAACAAAATGTGCATTTCCAAGTGCTTGACTAATGCCTGATCCAGAACGTGCTGGAGTCAGTGGGAACCCCCCTATGCACTTCAGTAGGCTTTGGATCTGTCCCTGAGCATGCACATGGTTTTTTATGACCATGGGGACAAGACAGGTACTACCATGAGCAAATGACTATGTAGCAGCATTTCCATGCATAACCACAGTAATGGTGGGTGAAAACTGCACCCATACTTGTTTATTCCAGCTGTATGAAAACTGGCCCTAAAATGAAATGTTTAGCCTACGGACTTGAACACCCGGAACTTTGGAAGATGTGCAAGATCTAGACCCAGTTTTGTGAGTGGCTTTGGTTTTCTCTTTGGATGGCCCCAGACATAATTTGGAGATGTTCAGATTTGCTATTTGAATACTCTCTAGTTCGAATATACTGAATATACTGGTTTTTCTGCTTGCTAAATGAAAAAAAGAATTCTTGATTTGCTGTATTTTCCCTGTTTTCCCATCAAGATGGTGAGATACCATCTCACTGCAATCTGTTGGTGTATAAGATGCATGGAAGCCCTCCTTCCTTAAAGACAGGTTGCCATAAAGGGTCTCTATTTCTTTTCTGTGAGTTTAATTTTGGTCAGGTCCTTGTGCCTCATCCAACAGCCCCTACCCCCTCAAGCCTGTAGGCCTCGGTCCTCTGCGTCTCACCGGGGTGTTGCCCAAGTCTGAGTGCTTAATCCAACTTCCCCCCATTGCAACTGGCTCTGACCCCAGTCCTGGAGCACGACATCTGAGAAATACTTAGATCAAAGCTCTCCATCCGCCAGCGGGGTTTGGTCATTAACCTTTTGTTTATGTACCTGCTGTGCAATACAGAGGCACTTCAGATATTTCCTTGCTGAACAAAGGCAGGCGTTTAAACCGAGCGATACGCTTTATGACTCTGGGCATAGTTACTCCACATACCGTTTGACTCTCTTCTCTGCAGAGATTAATGCTGGGATCTTAAACATCACTAATGCCTTATAGACAATCCATTAACATCAGTGTCTCCTAAGTGGCCAGCCGTACCATTATTTATGAAATAGGGATCCCGTCCTAATGTTATAGCTACCAATCCCTTGATTTCCCGAGCATATAAACATGTGTATTATCAGCTGTGGAGCATTTTTACACTGCTACATATTTTCTACTATATAATGAGCTGCGTGTGTGGGAGCGGCATACAAAAAATAGACGAATATTGCTGTTGCACTTACTGCAATGTATGAGCTGATCTGGTTAGACACGAAATGCAGACAGAAATCCGCCTCACCTCTCAAGCTAATTTTAGTCTCTCCCTCTCCTCTCCCTGGCTGTGTGTGTATAAAATCACTCGCAGTCTGACAGCGTTCCAGTAACCTGTGCCACACGCGGAGCGGGATGTACTTACTAACCATCTGCTTGCATGGCATGGGTTAACTGAGCCTGTGGGATTGTGCTTACCTAAACAAAACCACTGCAGTGAGGGGAAAAACAATGAATGGGTGGAGATGATCAGCCCATGCATTCCAGCTAGTGCAGTCCAGGCAGCAATGACAGCCTGAAGGTTGCAGCAGCATCGGGATCTGCATTCCAAGTGCACAGATCTTACAGTCTGGAGTGATTTTACGTGGAGCTGCTCTTTATTTGCTGAGCCATGGCCAGTAACCAGGCCAGCCTGCAGGATGATCAGAGCAGGCACTGCAAGTTCTTATCCTATATGTTCTACCAGGCTGTGAGAGATCACAAGCCTGTGTGGATGCTGGAAGACATGAGGACTATGGAGTATTTTTACTGGGAGGAAAATGCCAGCCTAAGAACCTACTCACCTTCAGAAGCCCTTCTCTATGCAGTGGTGCATAACCACCTGCCTTATGCTCAGTATCTGCTGTCTCATTTCCCAGAGGAGGCTCTCAAGGTGCCTGGGGAACACTTCTGCTACTGCCCATCCTCTGCTCCGCACTTGGCCATGGCGGTCACCTATGACAGGAGAGATATCTTGGGGCTGATTATCAAAATTGCACACAAGCTCCCCAGCTTGAACTCCTACATCAATAGGACTGGCTGCTTTCATCTGGAAGATGGGAAAACCCCCCTGCACCTTGCCTGCGAACTGCTGAGGTCAGAGACGGTCCTCATCCTCCTCGGAAATGGAGCATCTCCCAGGATAGAGGACAGTAAAGGGCTTACCCCTCTGGACGTCATCCTGGAGCAGATGTGGGACTCCAAAGTCAATGTGGCATCAAAGAAGCTCTGCCTCGACTACCTCTTGCTCTTCATGCCCAACCCACAGTTTAAGATGCGGAAAGTTCTGCAGGAGCATCCGGACCACTGGACAGCTTTGCTGGGGGAAGACAAATTCAACAGCCTGGTGGGGAACACACCTGCTTCTTTATATCTGCAAGCTATGCAAACTATTCTCCAGACTCTTCCCCCCTCCCACTTCCCTAAAAGCATCCAGGAACTACCTATACCTCAGGCGCTCAAGCCGTTACCATCCTACGGCAAAAAGCTACCGACAAAAAATGTGGTAAATGTTTTTCCTTGACTTTATTCACTGGGTCCTGGATTTTCAAAGGCAACTTAGGGGAGCTGGTCATCCACCACCCTCTGCATTTTAGTGTGATTTTAGTACTTAACCTATTAGGCTATGCTGGAAAATCCAATATTTTGTGACAAGATTTTAAATGTCTTTTCTAATTGATTGCAGGCACGGCACTTTTAAAGGCAAAAGCCTTCCTTGTTTTCTGTTTTGTTGTGCATGTGAAGGGTTAACCGTAGTCGAGACTGTGTTGTTTGGTTTCTTAGCTGTCAGCTGGTATCAGTGTATCTGAATTCTCAATATGATAACTGTATCCTGTGTAACGTACCTGGGTAAAAAGGAACAACGTGCCCAGTGGGATTTTCAAATGGTGTAACTATGGGACTGTGTTCTGCTAGAGCTGGGAGAAATACCACCCCATACCTACAGGGTTCAAACATCAGGTTTCGTTTCTAACGATGATCCAGCATCATCTAGGAATAACCAAAAAGTCCATGGCTGATGCTGCAGGGACGTAGAGGCAGTCCTGCAGGGTACCTGACTTTACGGAGTTACTTTACAGCAGGTCATAGCGTGGAGGGCATGAGTTCAGAGAGGGGCAGTGAGTGTATATTCCCGGTGAGGGGGACAGAGACCGTCAGAATTGCTAACAGAAAGCGTCCTGTCTCACCTGGGAGTGAGGGGGTTAAAGGCAATCCCAGCCCTGATGCCTCCACAGACTTGTGCAATGGGGAAGGAACCATTTTCCCTGCCGTCCAGTAAAAAAATGGAAATCAGAGTAGGGACAGTGGAAGCACTGTCCTTCAAAAGTGACATTATTTCTCTTTGACTTGCATTTTAGGGCTGAATGTATCTCCACAAGAGACTCAAGCTCACTAACTTGATTTCCCAGTGGGTCTCAGAGCCACGGGCGTTTGCCAGTTATCCTAAGCTGGGGTATCATGTTCTGCTGTTAAAAGTTGTCACTTGTCAGTTAGAGTATTTTTGCCACCCGGGTCCAGATGGAGGGCCCGATCCCAAAAAATACAAAAAGACTCCCCTGGGCACTGCAGGCAGGGGGTGTTTGCAGAAAGCGGGGCTGGGGCTGCCCTGCTTTCTGGGGAGCTCTGCACCGGCTGCCCAGGCAGAGCCCTGTCTGTCCAAGGCACTGGTCCTGCTGTCCTGGCCGTGCTCAGCACCAACGGAGCAGTGGCAGAATTCCAACTCTTTTGGGGGACATCCCTTATTTTGGACCCCAATGTTCTCCTTTCTTTGTAAGCACAACCCTCTGCTCTGCTGAAGTAGCGTAACCCATTTCCCCAGATCCATACTGAACAGCAGTGAAGAAATCACTCATCTCTTTAAATAAATTCGGAGCCAAAGGCTGTGGGGTGCAAACTCCTTTTAGCAAGGCTCTGGCTAAGAAAGGACGTGTGATCGGATCTCAGTTGCTCCATGTAAAAAAATGGCTCGTGTCTCATCTGGCTAATTCCCTGCCCGTGCCAAGGCGGCTGTGCTGGAGCTGCACCCTTTTTTCCATCAGCACAGGGAGCGCTTCCGCTCAGTTTTCCTGTGCATGGGGTACCTTCCGTGTGCCAGCACGCTGGCGATGCCAGCCACGGTCAGGTGGAGATTTCCTGCAGGGCTGCACAATGTACTGGGCACAGCCAACTGGAACATCCTTTCGGAGACACCGGGATGCTCCTCCCAGACATCCCTTCCCGTGTGCCGTGGAAGCCCTGGGGAGCCGGTGCTGCCCGCGCAGCACTATGTGAAGATGCAGCTTGCTTGTGAGATGGAGACAATGTCAGCCCAGCCCTAAAAGTGGCAAGCAGGCCACGAAAGGGTTAACCCTTCTCCTGAAATTCCACATCCCTGGTGCTGCAGTGTCCTTCCACCCCTGCCCCTGGGGACTTGCATGTCTTTTCCGGTCTGTGTCTATTCCTGCTTGTGCGATGGGGGAGGGTGTGAACGGGTGGAGGAGAAATTCAGGGAGAAATTCAGGGCCAATCTTGGGCGAGGTTTTTGCGGAGAGGCTGCTCGCTCGGCAGCCTCTGCGGCAGGCGGAGGCTGGCACAGCTCGGGAAGCAAAGCAGAACCCAAGGCAGATTTGCATTATAAGCAGTGGCTGAGCTGCTTCTGCCGAGCCCTGCAGGGTCCCCAGCCCCAGCAGCCCCCAGAAACCCAGAGCTGGAGGCAGAGGACAAAGCAGGCACTCGCTGCCCAAGGCTGAGGAGAGCAACTACGGAGAGCACAGCCCCTGTGACACCCCTGGAGTCCGCAGGAGCAGGATTGGGTTTGTCCCCAGCAGCAATGCAGTATCTCATCCGGATGTCGGTGGGCGAGAGGCGGAGGAGGCTGGTGATGGATATTATTAGAATAGTAATTAGGCCCTGGGAGCAGAGATCCCAGGGAAGGAGGGAAGAGAAATCATCAACTGTTACTGCACTGGCTCGAAACCATGAGAGTTTCAGTGCTATGAAGAGTTTCAGAAAAGGCAGGAGGGAAGGGAAGGCTGTTCCACTTACAAATCAAAGGAGGCAGGTAGGGATTCCTGGCATTAATGAGGTATTGCTTTCTGATAGGGCAGGGGGCTGTACCCAGAGAGCCAGAGCAACCCACTGGGAGCAAGTAGGGCTAAAATGGTGCAGGGAGCTCTCATTGACTGTAATAGTTGTGGATCATTGCAAAGGTCAGGGTTCAGGCACTTCAGGCTTTGTGGGTGTACTTGTAGCAGGCAGCAGGATGCTCATGCACATGCACTTGTCCATGTGGGAGGCTACCCTCTATGCACCAGCCCAGACAGCGGATAAGAGATGGATTCTCAGCAACTACTCAAGAAACTCAAATTCTGGGGCATATCTGTATCTGGTACCATAGCCTGGAAGAACGCTGCTGACCTGTTGTTGGCCAACATGCAAAAATTCTGGTGTACTCAGCCCAGTGTGCAACAGGCAGCTACCTGCACTGGAAAGATCACTCCGCTCTCATTCCTCCTTTTCCTGACCATTTCAACAAGACATCAAGTGCCAGCTGGCCCTTGGCTGCTGAGCTACCATCAGACCTCCGTGTGTGGTCCCGCTGGGCCAGAGTTTAGGGCCATTAGTGTCCTGGTGACAACTCTTTCCATTGCCTGCAGCAGGATGGGGCATCCTTCTGCTGGAATGGAGGAATCTTCTTACACCTGGTTGCTTGTCTTGTGGTGACCTGCCCATTAGTTTGAGATCCCATTTGTCTTCCTGCTCAGTACAGTGACATTACATCAGATACGGCCAAATCTACCTCAGCCCCGTCTCTGTTGATTTTTTTTTCTCCATTCTTTCCAAGCCAGGTCATTAGCAAAAGTAAACTCAAAATATTTTCCACACTTCCTACAACCTGACAGTCCGTAGTCTTGAAAAATCCCTATGCTTGCATGGCAAATATGTTAGTAACTTTGTTAATCAAAAAGGGTGCAAGGTGCTGTGTAGTGATGTTTACATTTTACATATATACATACTGACTAAGTGTAGCTACGATCTGTATTTCTGAACTTGGGAAAAAGAATAAAAGCAAGAAAGAAAAGGGAAAGGGTGACGTCTTTGCTAATCTTTGGATTACAGGTTGGGTCTGCATGTTACATCTTTTTAATTTCAATTTTGAGGACTAGCATTGTAAGGACCCGGGTTGTGCGTGTATGTGCGCATGACTTCAGTTTCGATGAGTATCACTTTAGTGAGCACGGCAAGTGACTTGGCGTACATGTATGCGTGCGTGCACGTGTAAATGTGTGGGTGCGTGTGTGCACATGTATGTCTGTGTCTCTGTCTGCCCTCTCCTGGTAAAACTCATAACTGACTTACAATACTGACCCACTCCAGTACTTGCACGCATCAGTGATCAATGAATGCCTTAAGCAAGCAGCCTTTTCACCAGATAAGCGTGTGTCCCAAGCTCTGTGCTGCTGACAGGTAAGGACCTTTCTTCTTCCCTTGTAAAGAGGCAGCAGCTTTGCTCTTGAAATGGGTGGTTTACCCCTGAAAGCCAAGCACAAGGGCTTCTGCTCGCCAACAACCACAATCATCCAGCGAAGGGTTTCTAATAGCAGACACATTTTATTCTCAAATCCTTTTTTTTTTTT
>VXBL01000623.1:648582-685921 GCA_013400195.1 Aramus guarauna
TTTTTTTTTTTTAAATAAAAGCTATTAAACATACATCTGTGTCTGTCTTTTCTCTGGGCTGCCAGCAAAATTCAGCCACCTATGACTTCCTAACCCTATGCTTCTGTCTATTTCTGCAGCACCATTAGCAGGAAGGACAGGCCAGATTCTGACCTCAGTTACACCTCTTTACACCTGAAGTAACGCTTTTTAAGTCAATTGCATCACTCCCGATGTTTGTTGCTCTAAAGAAAAACAGAAACTGTTTGTGCACTTACATTCTTTGAGGCTTCATAACCAACTTCAGTGTATAAATAAATGTGACGCTTAATCCCTGAAAACATTTTTTACATTTTTCGTACTTTGAATGTATATAGATATATATATTTTCCATCTCTCTAACACCGATGGGCATTTTCCTGTTCCCAGTTCCCTTGGCTTTTTTGGAGTCAGCATGACAGTGACAGATGCTGTTGTTCACTGATTAAGACTGAATGTTGCCATGCCCAAGTACAAATGAATGTTCATTGTATGATAAAATTTTCTTATAAAGCCATACTTTTGTAATTTTGGTTTCACTTTTTTAAGGGGAAAAAAAAAATCTTCCATATAATTGTGTTTGTACATTACTCGCTGCATGATTAAAGATAAAAAGATTGTAATGTGCTGGGAATAAAATATGTATACATACCCTGATATAATTAGGTATATTAGCTGTGAAAATAATTTAATCTGATTGTATTACTATAATAAACTTGCAGTATAAACTTGATGTGTCTTTTATTGGCCAGTTGGTCAAAACCACCCACCAGTATCTATTGCTTTTGCTTTGGTTAATCTTGGTGTTTGATGATTTCATTCTGACTGCTGAGCCATTACCTCCAGAAGTGTGATCTGAGGAAGACAGTATTTTCACAGGCTTGCAATAGCTGGCTGTGCTGTCAGGGGATGACCCCCAGTGATGAGCTGAACCCACATTTCACACATCTCCTGCAAGGTGGTGATGAATCAGAAGAAGGGGCCCAACAGGGGCAAGTGGTAATTGGTTTTGGAGATTTTAATCTTTTAGGTTTGAGTTCAGCTCACAAGAGCTTATGACAAAGCTGTTTCCAGGGAATGTAAGAGTGCCAGCAGCCTCCTTTCCCTATCTGGCTTGTATGCAGTCAACAAGCTCCTTTCCTCCCTAAGACTCTTCTCTGTGAGGAAAGATGCTGCGGTAAGGCTCCCAGCACCAACTCCAACTTCTCCTGTAGGCTCAGCTGCTGCTGAAGGTCCTCAGGCAGATGTTTACCTTGCAGCTGCTGTGCTCTCCTTGGGGTAATGACCTACCAGCTTCGGTGCACAAACATGGATCACCCAGCTCCTCCGCTGCCCTGCCAAAAACAGCTACCCAAAGCCTTTCAGATGATGGGTACCTGTTTTTTATGATGATGAGGATCACAGGCCTTGGACTCCACCATCAACTGTACCTACAGATCTCCTTAGTGTGCCCTAGTACATAGAAGCTATAACCAAAGGAGTTAGTATTTCAGCCTGTGCTTGCATAGTAAGTTATTGGTTTCATGGAAGAATGAAGAGACGGGAACTGTTTCACTGATCTCACTTAAAAAAGATTATCTCCTTCCCTTCAGAGTGGGAGGTTTAGCCCTGACCTACTTCACCTCAAGAATGTGGTACCCAGAGATGTAAGTTTTCTGGCTTATTTCCTTCCACCTTTCCTGTATTTGAGAATGAGAAGCTGATTCAATTTCTCTCGTGCTCTGGCAGCTCTGCTGAGGCTGACCATCAGGGCACTAGAGAGCGGCTGTGGCAGCTGAGAGCCCTGGGCCAACACATCCCTCAGAGCCAGTCTCATCTAGGCATCACGTTTTTTTACAACTGTAGTTAGTTGCAGCCCACGCACCAGCAGGCAGCAAGACAGGTATTTAGAGAGAGAAATTTAAAGGGTATATTCCCTTGTGCAAGCGGGAAGCACTGTCAGAAGCAGATGATGCAATGACCAAAATCCTGCCCACACCTCAGTTACCTGAGTGCACCTCCCTGAGTGAGTCACCCCAAATGCAGCTGACAGGTTTGGCATGTCCCATACTAGCCCATGTCTGGCCAGCACAGCAGCAACGCCTTCTGGGAGCACGCACCGTGTTTTGCTGCACCACCATACTCAGCTGCTGATCCGTCAGGGGATCTGGCTCCCAAGACGCCCACAGTTGTCTCTAGCACTTGGGAAGCCACTCTGAAGCCAAGAAGCCAGGTTTCTCTGGGGGGCGACTCCCAAAGGCTCCTTGGACTGGAAAATCAATCGTAATTTTCCAGACTGCACCCCAGTTCCACCTCTAGGAAAGCTCTGGATCTCCTGTGAAGCAGAGGTTTATTGCTAGAGGGAAGGCTTTTGGTGAATTTCATGAATGTATACATAGAGAAGGTAGCTGTGCTCTGCACACCAACTATGCCCACCCACACCATCAGATGGACAGATTCCCATGCAGAGCTGTGAGGAGGAGGAATGATTATCACAGAGTTGTCAGACTCACAAAAGAAAATCTGGGAGAAAAAAGGGAAGAAGAGGATAGAGAGAGGCAGTATGGCAAGATCCCTTCTGGGACGCAGCTCTTACAGTTCACTACAAAGAGAGAAAATAATGTGGAGAATTGCAAACAGCAGTACAAGCTACAAGAAGCATGACAGCACAGAAACCACCCCCTGCCACTTTCTCCTGGAGCCAGGATTCAGGGTCACAGACAACAGCAGGGTACCAGTCTCAAAAGTGAGGCAATATAATGCCCTCACTGTCCACATTCTAGCTAACATCTAGCTCAGATAGTCTTTGTCTAATATGGAGAGAGCTTTTCATGAAGGCTTCAGCTGGCAAAAGCATGCACTGCCATCAACAGCTCAGAGACACAGGTCCACCACCCTGCTGCTGCCTACCTGCTCCCCACCCCTGCCCTCGACCGAGCAAGCCCCAGCAAAGCTGGGTCCTGGTGCTGCCACACCAGTGCCACTGCCACCCAAGGGAACATCTGAGAGCTCTGGTAATGGGAATGAGCAACCAGGCAGGTGGTGTTACTCCTTTCCAAGGGTGCTGTTAACTTCAGCAGTAGATGATCTTGGTCTTTGATGCAAAATTAAACAGGGGAGAGCTCTAGTAATGCTGAACCAAGCCCCCCTCTATCGTGCTGTACATTATGTGCACATAAGAAATACCTTAACTGTCTCCTTAGACAGAGCAGGCTTGGCATGCTTCTAACAGTGAAGGCTTCTGAAATGGGAGAAGAGGCTGAGAAGCATTAGAAAAGGAAAATCACTAGAGCTAACTGGAAATTGATGTCTGTATTCCACCAAAAATGACAATATTGCAAAATACATTTCAACTCTGATTCAGAATAAAAATTCAAAATATCAAAATTGGTATGGACTCAGTTTTACAAAGAAGAAAACTGATCCAGATATATAAAAATATTTCTTAAAGAATAGCAAAATTTTGTAATATTTTGCTTTTTATTTTTAATATTTTATCATATACTGTAGTGTTAAAGCACTATAAAATAAGAAAATGGCATGCATTTAAATTCCTCAATAGTAGCAGAATTTAAAAAAAATCCAAAAGACAAAGCCAAAATTTTCTTTATCAAAGCAAGCTATTCTGATAGCTGAAACTCTTTGTTCAGATTTTCTTCTACCATAAATTTTGTCAAAATAGGAACATAACACCCACACTGCTGGGTCTACCCAGCACCATGCCATGTCTCCAGCACCGGCAACAGGAGAGGCCAGCACCTTTGCCTGGCCAACTTCTGCAGTGTGTTCCACGCTTACTCCCTCAGTACCCAGAGCTGTTGGATGGGGGATGTTCGAGGGTACACCCTTGCCCAGTCCTTTAGTGTTCATCTTTTGACCTGGTGTCCCAAATTTGTCTAATTCTTTTCTGGAGCCTGCTGAGACTGTCATAGCCACAGCTGGATGGACCCCACTGCTGGCTCTTCTCCATGCTGACCACTAAATCCCACCCTTTGCCATGCTGTAACCAGCTTTCACTCCATGTAATAATTCCTGCGATCCCATGACAGCTTCATTTCTTTAATAACCTTTGGCATGGAACCTTGCCAACAGCTTTTTGAGAATCCAGATACATTATGTTTGCTGGATCTCTCCTTTATTCTCTATCCTTTTAAGTTAGATAAGTCATTTACAAACAATTCCATTTTTATCAAAGTCCGTTTTGCAGTAAAACCTGTTCTGACAGGAGACATCAGAAATAAAAAGCATTGTCAATCAGAAGGACCTAAAGATTTTTATAAATTGTGCAAAGTCTGCTCACAGAAGTATCTCCCCCAGCATGGAAGTGTTGCCCCACGTGGAATGGAAGTTGGCAGAGCAGCTCAGTACCTCACGGTGGTACATCCCCGTCCAGTTGTCCTTTCCACTAAAGATTTGAAAAGCTAGATTTTAGGCTTGTAAAATACAGCGGTGCATATACAGACCTGAAATTCTTATTCTATATCTGTCTCTGGTACTGGGACAAATACAGGTTCGACTGCCTTTTCTACTTCTGTCTCTCTTTACTGACCTCATCCCAAAACTTTCTGAAGAACATTATTGTATTGTGTGTACATGATACCAAACATAATTAGGCCCAGTTAATGAAAGAAGTACTTAACAGGGTCTCTATCAATGAGGTAATGCCTGTCCCTCTGGAGCAACTCCCCATCACAGAGTAAGCACATTGTCTTGAGATTGCAGGGGAAATCTAGATGAGATTTTGAAAAAGTCTCTTCTGATTTCGAAGCTTTGACTGAAGCCGAAAATGAGCAACTACAAGACAAAAATCTCTGTTGTTCTGCCTGGAAGGTGTTAGGCAGTGACACTGTAAGCAGTCTCTGAATTTACAGATCTTAGAGAGATGCTATTTTCAGCTGTGATGCATATATTTTCAGACACTAAACTTCTCACCTATATAGTTGATTGCTTAATCAAATGTTTTTTTTCACAGGACTCCTGTGGGTAGAACTGAGCTTGAGTGATAGCTACAGGCTTTGGCTTACTTCTGTACCAGCCGGCAGAGCCCTGCACGGTGACAGACAGAGATAAAATTACATTCCATGCATAATTTGGGATTTAATGAAAGGAAGAAAGAAGAAATTATAAGAAGAAAGACCTCTGCCTAAATTAAGTTTCTGCTTAAAGGTGTGTTCCCTAAGCACCCAGAAATCCACATGCTTAGTTAGACCACCTCACTCGGATGTGGTGAGCTTCAGGAAGGGGTAAGGTATGGTAAGGAACCCAAATTTGGGATCAGCGAGGCTGAGGGGTAGCTTTCCCACAAAACTACCCAGCTCTGCTTTTGCAGAATTAACGGATTCTAGAAGCAGATCTGTGTTTGTGTTCTTTGGAAAACATGAACCAGGTTTCAAAAGGTCTCAGTTTCACCCCAACATGCATCACCATATCCCTTCAAGTATAAAACATCAATTAAACAACAAGACCTAAACCTAGACCTGCCCATGCCCATTCTTAGTCTCCTTTTGCAGATGTTTAGACCTGGATAGCCCCTTTTGATATGCTTGAGCCTTTGCCCACACTGCCTTGTGAGGGGATGAACACCCAAATTTAAAGCTCTAATAATTACAGCACACAGCATGAAAGCACATGCAAGCATCATGGCTGATGTGAAAGAAGAGGACCTGCATGACTCTTACTTCTTTTTCTCACTCTCTCTTTTGCTCTCTGGGTAAAAAACCCCTTCCTCAGCCAGGCACGACTCTATAAGTAACACTGGGGACAAACAACATCCCAGTTCAGTCCTGGTCCCAGCTTGCCAGGTTTTGGCATGGGCACCAAGGCTCCATGCTGGACCTGTTGGTGCAACTACTCTAAGATTCAGGAAGGCGACTCCTTGCCTTTAGGAATATCAGGTCAGACTTTAAATAGGCAACTGCAGCATTAGTTTGTAGTATCTACTGCTTTTATTCTCCGTGTGGACCTTTATACCATCCTCAATAAAATCTAAAAACTGTTGAACCCGAGAGAGCTGCTAATGAATATGTCCACACCACCTGAAAACAAGGGAAAAAAGAGTGTATTTTAAAATGAAAGCCCTGCATTTAAATTTTACGTTTCAAATGCTTTAAGTGTTCTTTCTTCCTCTTTGGTTCCTGCAGCGTTGCCTGAAAGGCCAGCTTTGCCCGGCTATTATCTGATCCACTACATGGCTTCCTGCATTTCCGCCGTCCGTCCTCAAACGGCCACAGCTTTGAAGTGGAACCATCTAGACCTTTTCTTCTGCCTCTCTTCATCGTCAGTACCGCAAGAGCCCTGTGGGGCTTTTGAACTCAAATGCCACCTTTTGTTAGAAGAGAAAATAAAGATCGTAAGTCATAAAATGGAGGAAACTCAGCTTGTCAAAGCAGGATAAAAATAAAAAGGGATTATGAACAACCCTCCCTTCCCCCAGGCTTGCCCTGGCTTGTTGGCTGCCAGAGCTGCAGCACATGAAAAAGTAAAAACAACTTCTTACACCTGTGCAGCTGCTACCGATGATCATTTCCACACACACCGAAGTTGGCTTGTTTGGGGTTTTTACGACTCTTTTAATATTTTCCAGAGCAAAACTGAGCATCCCGGTGAGTCCCGCTGGCTGAAAACCAGCGCGGCCTCGCCTCAGCCGAGCGAGGAGCCGCCGCGCCGCTCCCGGCCACAAGATGGCGCCGCGACCCTTCCGGCGGGAAGGCGCGGCCATTGGCCGCTGGGAGGGGACCCGGGGTTGTGAGGTGACTGTGCCGTCCTCGGCTGCCCCTCAGTGTGCCCAGCTGATGATGTTGGAACGACTTTTGGGCACAGTGTCCAAATCCAAATAAGCAAAAGAAGTTACAGGAAGGTGGTACGGGTGCCTTTACTGTCAGCCACCAAAGATTTGGTGTTTATTCCAGCAACAGCAAGGCCTCAGGTACCCTAGAAGTTGACCCTGGAGCTGGGCTCTAAACAAAGAGCGATAAAATCCACGCATGCGAGGCAGCCTGGTGCACTACTCCTGTGGAAAAAAAAAAAATCATTAGAGGAGTTGGAGGTGATGGAGCTGCAAGAGCCACCATTTTCCCCTTTCTGAAGAGGAGGCTGGTGAGACAGACTGTGGCAGGGCATGGAGGAAGGCGTTTCCACTGCGGCAGGGCAAGGAGCCTGCCTGCGAGCATGGTCGTCTCCTGCAGAAAGCAAAGGATTGCTGAGGGGATTGATACCTATCAGGAGCAAGGAAAGGTACCGCCAAAGATGTCTTTAGCTGTGTTTCTGGCACATTTGATTAAATCTCAAACAGCTCCCTAGGCAGTGGTAGCAGGCCTGATAGACTGAAGCCTCAGCTACAAACAAAAAAAAAAATCAGTGTAGCTTTCTGGAGCTATCACCCTCTGATCTGGGGGTCTGTCCCTTTATTTTTACTCCTCTTTGCCTCAAGGCTAATCAGCAGAGCTTGCCAACCAAGAACAAATCGGTTAAAAGTCAGCTTTGTATGCAAAGCCTAAAATAAAACATCTGTATATATCCCAGAAGCCTTCACAACCTCCTGTTTTATTAGTATCTCTAAAATAACTTTTCTTTCCTGACTCTAATTCCAGCCAGAAGCACTCAGATAATCCTCATAGGATTGTTATGTGTATTTCCAATTAAGCAATTTATAAGCACTGGCTGCGAGGAGCTTTTTGTTCTTAAGGAAATTATTTCTTCATTAAGCGTAAAACAAGTCTTTTTTTATCCGTGCTTTATCTGAAAGCCCCTGTGCCCCCTTCACATATGGTTTAAGTACTGAACTATGTAGAAGGAGATTAATCATCTTGTATCCCAACAAGCAGGCGAGACACGGCAGCTGGGTCAGCCACACAGGGAGTAGGCTTTTCAGTGTTTGTTTTCAGAAAGAAGTAAAAGTCAGACAGACAGACACTTACTTTCAGGCTGCTTGCCTTTGCCAGAGGCAACCCACACAATCGTGAGCCCTTCTGGAGTCTGAGTCATGAAGAACTGCCGCAGATAAAATGAAGACAGTCAAGAGGAAAAAAAATAATCCCATTCATAGCCAGCTAATGAGTAGAAGTTCCAAATTGCCTCTTGTTTTCCAGGCTGTGTACCTTAATTGGATGAATCACAGAACACTGAGGGTGGAAAACACAGGGCAGAGAGCTCATAAGAGTCCACTTCATTCTTTTACACTAGCAGCATTATCTACCTCCGGGCCAGGGAAAATGTCCCTCCATTTTCTCAGACAACAAAGTCTCCTGGCATTAGGCATGGACTAGCATGGAAAATAAAGAGCAGCAAGTACATATGATTGACTTGAGCTGGTAGCACTCTGTTCCTATTCTTCTTCCTAAATTCAACTATTTACACTTTCTGTAAAGGCACTTACCAGCACGCTTTCTGGTCAAAGTCAGATCCCTGACAAAATATCATGAGTTGCCATTGAGCAGCAACATGAGGGACCAACTTCAAAGTGATGGCCCACTTGCTACTATTAGGAATTGACTCATCAGAAAGCCTTCTTGTGGTAACAGGAAGACATTATAAGCCTTGGGCATTCCTGGGACTCTGGGAAGAACTTCATGTTAGAGTAGTAAGTAAACTGCGTTCCCTTCATCTTTCTCTAAGCCAGATTAGAAGGAGACAGCCTAACAATGGGACAGTTCCTGAATGTTTAAGATTGATATCTGGTATCAGTTTACAGTAACAAGTGTAGAGATATAGAAGAATGCATAACAGAAAATGTAATTAGTACAGTTAGTAAACAGCTAACCTATAGATATGGATAAAAGACCAACACATCATGTCATGTAAGCCTATGCCAATGCTTAGCTTGCACAGAGTCAGTGGAAAATGTGTCATGTATTCCAGTGGAACCAGCAGCCCCATGTATTTCTCCCAGGAAAGGGGATGTAAAATGGGAGATAGATGCAGCTAGTAGTGGTGTGTTCAACTGTATAGTTCAATGTAGACATCGTGTAGCTCAGTGAAGAGGAGTTCAGAATGAATTTAAAATCATGGGATTTCTTCCTCAGTCTGTGTATATCATGCCATGCTCAGTAACACCATGTATTGTCTTTCTTTCTGTTATATGGTGGATTTTTTTTTTTAGCTGCACAGGGAAGAAATGCATGGCTGTAGTTCCCTCAGCAAGCCCAATGGAATTGTGTATTTTGGTTATTCTGGTTTTAGGTTGTCTGTCTTAAAGGGAAATAGGTTTTGAAGAGGGATTTGAAGGAAGATGGGGTAATATGTGTCATTGTGCATGGCTCCTGGGACAGAGACAGCTCTACTGGCAAATGGAGAGTCACTGATCTGCGAGGTCAAAAAATAAAAAAAAAAAGTCACTTATGTCATGGCAGCATGGGAGAAAGGTAGAGGATAGAGTGACAAACAAGTCATACTTGGTGCTAAGAGTCAGCACTGTTGTCAGGATGGAGGGGAGAACAGCAAAGTAAATGTCAGAAATATAAGCAGGTTGATAAAGGCACTGTTGAAAGAAGAGATGTAGGAAATAATGCTCTAGTAGGAAATCAAGGATAGGAAGGGAAAAGTGTTAATGATACTATCATTATGCAGGGCATGAGGTTGATCTGGAAGCTGTACTTTGGGTTGGCTGCAGTGTCAGAGAGGCTACAAAGGGGGGAGATAACATTGGGCAGAAGATAAGGAAAAAGTGGGCAAGAACATGATCTGTCCTGAGTCTTAGAAATGTTGCAGAAGAAGAATCACTGGTATTTAGGCATAGCCTAATGTATAAAAGACTATAGAGAGCAACTGGAGTTGTCTGGTTACTTACCTGAAGGAAAAGGGACATGGCAGCATCTTAGTTACAAAAAATACTGAGAAATAAGAGGAGACAGTCAAAGAGAAAGTTCAGGATTTAATTTGCTTGGAGTTCAGTCAGCAAGAGACGTGGGGGTGGCAATATTGCCAAAGCAAAGCTGAGTTGAGGGAAATAGATGAGAAGCAGTGAGTCAGATGTGTGAGCTCACGGCTGCACAGCTGATATTTGAAGCTGCAGGAAGAGTGAGCATCATATGAAGCTCCAAGGGGGCATTTCTTCCTGGGTTGTGCAGTTCAGATCTCATGAGAACACACAGAGTGCAACAACCCTTAGTGATCACTAATCTGAAAGAGAATGTCAGAGGCAGAGAAGAGAAAGGGAGAACAGTGGTCAGATACGGAGCTGCAGGAATATTCCATGGATAGATGTAGGCATTCGAGACAAAATCCCTCTCAAATTTAGATCCTCAGTGAAGACCTCACATCTCAGGGGAATCTTTTGTGAGTAAAGGTTTAGGACGTGCGTCAGCTGCTGTAAAGTCTCTTTTGTAGCCAATCCAGGCAGTACGTAACCAGCTGATGCATAACAACACATGGACCGTGGAGGCACTAGTCATATTTCTGTCTATAATTGCACTCATTAAAATCATTTTGTTTAAACAGCTTATCTTTGTTTGCTTTCCAGCAATACTGCTTGAAATCTCTTGTGGTATCCAAATGCATTTTTCTCCCCTTACTCGAGCTTTTGTGAAAAGAGAACCACTTTGTGACATCTCCGTGATTTTTACGTACCTGCCTTAGTGACTGTGATAGCAACATGCTCCTCTATTGCTCTGGAAACTAGCTTTACATGCACTGTTTCATCTACTCCTTAATTCTTCCACTGGGGCACTAAATCTGGACTAAGCTGAAATACTAGGACAATAATTCTTAATCCACTGTGGAACATTAACTGAGTGTTAAGACAGCGATTTGCTGTATATTATGAACGGGGCTCCATTTCGTTTCCTCTCTGGAGATGCTGATTCACTGATGGAGTGATGTTCTTCCAGGCAGGAAAAGATTAAATAGAGCCAACAGACTCAGAAGTAATAAATAAGGCTGTAGAACAAAACTGCCTGATATTATATTATTTTAGAAGCCGTATATAATCATGTCATCAGAGATGTGTTGTGATGCACACATGCAAGGGAGTAGAGTTAAGGAGCCGCCTCTAATCTTATACTGTGCTAGTTCATGAGATTACAGAGTTTACAACTGTATATTTTACATCATATCAATCAGCACTGGGAAGGAGGTTTGCATCTCTTCAGCTATGGCAGTAATGTCTCCTTTTCGTTCTCTCTTAACTTCATCACAGTCAAAGTGTTCTTCAAAGGAACATGAGCACTGTTTCCCTTGCTTCCCAAATGCAAAACTGAGGTGCTGGAGAAAAGGCAGGTCCTTTACTCCCTGAGATCATCCGAACATGCAGTAGAAAGCGACCGTGTTTCCTGGTCCCTGCTTCTGTACGCAGTATGTGGTCACGCTCTTTCCTTACTAGTGCATTACTGCAGAGAGGCTGCATGGCTGAAACTCTAAAGTTTGGATAGTGCTTCTCCAATACACACAGAGCACAGCCTGGGATCACAGGCAGCCTGGCAGAGAATTGTCACATCACCCTGTCTGAAGGAACCATCTTCAAAAACAGACAGCAGCAATTGATCAAAGACAAGGGTGTTGCTCTTATCTCTTGATTTTGTGATTCTCCAGTCCAGAAAGCAGCTGAGTTGATACTGTTGTCCTGATTGCTGTTTGTACTGGTGCTGGGAGCTTACCAGACCACCCTTCCTTAAGCTTGGGACAGGCAGCAGGTGGGGAATATTGAGTATAGACAGAAAGAAGGTTCTCACTGGATTCTGTTTCTGTCTTTTCAGGGATAATGGCCAAATGGCATACATGTCAGCAGTTCTCTGCAAGCACTAATCCACTCCAGGGCCAAAAATTGGTCCACGTAAATTGTGAAAATTAGGCAGTTGTAATTGGTTTTAATTCTCCTCTAAGTGGATCAAGGTGCAGAAAAGAACCTGAGGTTGCTTGGTCATTACAAGAAGCCACATTACTGTAGGACTTAATGCTAACAAAGAAGCTTGCTTCTTTTATCCTGAGCAAACAAATACCAGAAAGATGATCAGTGACTGCTCGCAGGTTACGAGTGTTTTCTGTATGTGCAGAACTCCACAAAAGCCCTCTGCCTGTATCTGGGAATCCATTTCACCTAATCCAGACTTGCTACAGAGGTCTGAAGGCTTGATCTTTATTCCTAAGCAAAATCAGGGATGAAGAATGCCCCATTTGTTTTTGATAGTATATTGTGTAGCTGTGAGATATCAAACCTCCAGGACATGCTCTGGAAATGACCCTGCTATCTCCTGCAGGTGAGGGGGCTCTCCCAGACTTGGAGCATTCGTCTTTAATGCCCAGCTCTTCTCTTTTACTGTAGGAAGGGCTGGATGTGTATACTGGTGACTTACAGCGCGAGCCACTTTGTGCTTTGGGGGACTTCAGTGTTTCACAGCAGGGTCGTAGTTAACATTCTTAGCACATTCCTTTCATTTCTTTCTCCTGGCATAGCAATTGATATTCCCCACACTGCTGCCTCATTTCTGGTCAGGCTGTTCTTGACAATTTATTTTTAAGGTTTCCCCCCCAAACTTGCCTAGTAAGAGCTTTTGCATAATTGCTCCTCAAGATTTGCATTTCAACACAGTATTAGTTTTTGGAGCTGGCTGCAGGCTCACGTCACCTCCACACAAGGTTAATCCACACAGCTAACTTAACTGAATGATCTAAACACAGGAATATGCTTTTGCTTCTATTCTCAGAACAGCATTTTCTTTCTTGATTACTTTTTTTTTTTTTTTTTTTTTTTTTTTTTTTTTTTTACTATTTCTGTGGCTTCTGCAATAGGCCTTAAAACTCTCCTAATTGAAGGAGGCTGTATCTGTCAGAAGAAAAAATTTGGTGTATTTTTCTAAGTGCTTGTCAGATTCCCCATTTTTCAGCCTTCAGTTAGGCCTGGCTGATTTATGACTGATGATGCCAGAAAAGTGGTTTTCTTTTTCCTTCCTCCTTAGCCATCTGCTTTAATTGATCATCAATGATAAATTTGTTTATCTTCCTCCTTACAGGTTCACAAGGCTTCAGCACCATGTTACTGGATTCAAAGGGAAAGGATGACAGACTGAACCATATTTGCTTTCCAAAATCTAACTTTAAAGTTTCCCTCTGGATTGGAACTCACTGATTTTAATTCATTTCTAGATGGCACTGATTTAAGTATTTTCTTCACTCCTCTATCCTGATAAATGATTCTCTATTTGTAAGGGTTCCTTGATGTTGTGCCTACCCTTTTCCTTTCTCCTGATTTCTAACTGTTGCTCCCATTATGCTGCTTGGACTCTTGCACACAATTTAAAAACATCTGTCATTGTTACCTTTGCAGTTGTTACTTTGCCATGTTAGTTCTTTTTGATCTTTCCTCACTAGCTCCAAAGACTTTTTTTTTTTTTTTAATTTGGCAGATAATGTTCTTCAGGTTCAAGCTCTTGTCATCCCATCTGCCCCTATCTGCCAGCAACCGTAACCTTTTCTTATAAATAGTTCTTAGCACTTTGCCAAGATGTCATAATAAGAACAAAGTGGGAAAAAGTACAGATGCTAATGACATTTATTGAATCCTCCAAGCAATGATCCTTGGCTTCATCTCCTGCCAAAATGTGCTTGATATGCTATCTTTTTGGTCTCTTGCTATGGGAATAAAAATGACCTTCTTCCTTATTCTTTTGCTGTAATTTTAAAAACTTTTGTTCCAAATAGGTAGTTTAACTGTGTTACTTGGCAAGTTTAACAACCTGAGTACCACTGGCCTATTTCTTTGATGATAAATGGAAGGGGAAGTAAGTGAGGAGTAAGCTACAGTGATACCACCTCCCTGGATGATGACAGTCATTTTTTGGAGTTATGAACCTGTTTGAATCTCTCTCTACTAGTAAACAAACTGGAAAGGTAGTAAACAAGCTACTAGTAAACAAACAAGGTAGTAAACAAACTAGGAAAGTCCTGGCAAGGCACAGCTAAACTCACGCAGCCTCTGAAACAAGGTAGCTGCAGCCAGACTGCTTATTGGGAGCAACCCGTAGCCCTTGTCAGCCCCCAAACCGTGCACAGGCGTTGTCTGGAAGAGTGTTAGCTGACTCAGACAAGACCTGTGCCAGGGCTGTGCTAGCAGTTAAACAGCATAGAGACTCCCTGTTCCACGTCTGGGTCCAGGCCTAGACTTTACATGCTTTGGGTAAGGTGTATATTGTGCTTTGTTCCTTAATTTTTTTCTGGTGTGACTGTTGGAGTCGAGAAAGACGTTCAAGATGCCTCTTCTGTGCTTTATGCTCTGGGATTGAGGGTATGGGGAACATTTCCATTACAGCAGTGAGATGTCATTAGGCTGTGTGGTACTGTGATAGAAGGCAGATGTTGCAGAGGTATCTAAAATGTTTTATAACACTGTCTTTCTAGGCACCGTTTGTCCACAGATCATGTCAGCCAGACTTTGGAAAATTTTGCCTAAAATTGTTCAAGCACACACGAAAATGAGAGTATGGCAAATATGTTGACCTGGTTAAAAATTTTACAATACTTTGACTTGGAACTCTTACTTCTGCCAGGCTTTATAGAAAAAGGCATTTTTGGTATCAAGTAAGCCCCTTTCTCTGTCTCCAGGAAAACATGAATCGACCAAATCATAAACTCTGACTAATTTTAATTTGGACACCCTCAGCAGAAGCTCGTTAGAATTTGGCAGCTGAATTTCTGGCTGGTGACATCTGCAGTGAGCATCCTCCAGCCCTCCAGCTTCTCCCTGCCAGCTCATCTGCCTGGGTGCAGCCCCACGCTGCAATCCATAGCTGGCAGCTTCTTCTGTGTAGAACCGAGCACTGCAGGGTGAGGAGTGGGGAGCAGGGTGAGGAGTGGGGAGCAGGGCCAGCAGGCAGGTAAAGCAGATACAAAGGGCAAAAGCTGGAAACTTTTTACTAGGGCTTGATATTATAGGAAGGAAGGAGCTGTGAGGAAGGAGAATAAGCAGGGAGAAAGCAGAACCAGCCTTTATACAGCCCCATGTCTGTTCTTTCTCATCCAGCATTGAAACAATTCAAGGCTTTCTTGAATGTCCATGTTTCATTGTTTGTTGACAAATATCTGTATTATCTGGTGATGAAATATGTATCCTACATCCCTCAAGTTTGTTGATTGAGTTTCTCCCTTATGCAACTGATCCCTATGGATGATAACAGACGGCTACTGCTACCAATTACTTATTAGCACATGTGGTAGAGATCTGAACTGGGGACCTAAAAGGTTTAGTTCCATTTGGAGGTCACAAAGGTTTCGTATAAAATAATTTATTTTTGATTAGCATGGGAAGTGACTTGATAATTCCAATAAATTACTAGGTACTTAAAGTAAACCTGGCTGGAAATACAAATTTCTGTCCAGCTGAAAAGTTTAATAATTGCCATTTCACTTGAGACAAAATAGAAAAAAAAGTTACTGTATTTTTGTGGTAGAACATTAAAGCAAAATGCCCTTCTAATTTTTCTCTGTGAGGTATGTCTTCAAAGGGTCAACAGACATGAAGAAAATGAGGTGATGAAAGATGTTATGGAAGGATGACTTTGATCTCATAGATGGCATAAGGCAGGGGTTAATCCAAAATTAACATACTATATGGGTTAATTAAAGGAAACAAATGTGAGAAAGCTAGTTCTAGTCTTGAACAGCTAATTTAGCTTATCTTTAATGCAAATTGTCAATGCAATTCCTGTCATGAAAATAAATCTCATTAAAAATACATCATTTCTTCACACACATGTAAACCAAGGAAAGAATGCACTCCTACCAGGTGAATTTGATGTTACTCAGCTGCAAAGCAAAGATAAAGTGGGTTTCAAAATGCAGTCACTGTTGCTTTTGTCTAGGTTTACATTTTCTGAAAAATGTTTCTAAAGGGTAATATCACTCAGTGGATTATCAGAATCCTTTATGAATGTGGAATAACTAATGTATTCCTGAGCTGTAAACTGATGATTAAAGGGCAGACTTGGAGCAACAAGAGCTCCAAACCCACATTCCCTCTTTACCTGTGGACTCATATTGCCAAAGGTTATATGTCCTTAGGCTTACAATCTCCTTGAGATTTTCTCTGACTTTCTATTGAGTAGAAGTTCAGATAAAAGGAAACTGTGAAAGAAAATACTATTTGAAACTGTATAAAAATGTAAAAAACTATATTGTGCTTATAAATCATGACATCATATTATTATTATTCTCTTGGAGCAGTTTATGGAGCAGTAAAGCCAGAATTCTGTACAGAGATGAAAGTCAATATCTATCTCCATCCCCACACCAACATTAGTAGGAAATATTGCTAGACATTGCAAGCTAGGAAGGAAAGAAGAAGAATATTAACTAGAGGCTTTTTTCCATATTGTAGTCCCATGTTACAAAACAAACAAGTATATAGTCCTTTTTTGTATGCTTACAGAACTTCCTTTCCACAGAGCAATAAAGAAGCAGAGATGCCTAAACATTTGGGAGGACAAAGTCCAACAACTACAACATTGGGGATACCTCTAGAGGCAGTGATCTCCCTCCCCTTTAAGGTGAGAAACTCTCATAAAACACATTTATATGGGAAGCAGGCATAGAAAGAATTCTAATGATGTTTTCATTGTATTTTAAAATGTATGTGTACAGTGTAAGGTCAGCAAAGATTTTCTTTCTTATTTGTGGTCCAAAAGGCATTGTCTATGTCTCGATTCATTCCACATATACTTTCCAGGGCTAAGTTGAAGCTTGGTCATCTCAATGAACTTTAGATCAGGCCCATGACCCGAAAGGGACTAAGATAGGAAGTAGGCTGTTTAGCATATCAAATTCTGTTCGGTATCGAGTACAGCCAGGAGGTGGCAGAGCAAGTCTAGTTTACCACGTCGGAATTGGAGGCTCGAGGTATTTTCCAGTCTTGAGGCTGTGGAAAGATGGTGAGTTGCTGCAGTTCTCCCATTTGCACCGTTTAGTGGCAACTGCCTGCATACCGCTCACAATACTTGCAAGGCTATTAAGAGGGTCCCAGCAAGCTTCCAGAGCTCTCTAGGAAATGCTGCCTGGTCCTTTTTTCATTTGTTTTTGTTGTTGTTGTTTTTGGTTGTTTTGGGGTTTTTTTTGTCATTTTGTTTTGTTGTTTGGTTTTTTAAAAGTTTTAATTTTGTACTTCTGATTCAACTCTGCTGTTCACTGGCAGTTTGACCAACCCATCCTGTCAGCGGCAAGCATGAGTCTTCTGTGTACACACATCCTTGCAAACAAATGACGTTGGCTTTTGCCCACAACAGCAAGCAAATGATAGCGTATCATTAGAGCCAAGTGCTTTACAAGTAGTAGTATATAATTCTGCATAAATGTTAATACGGATGCCGTCTCCTTTCTCCCTTTGGTTAACTCCTTAGCACTGCAAGTGACCCACACCAAAAGCAGAGAGAAACCATGTGAGAGGGCAGAGCAGATAAACAAATAGAAAAAGCAAATAGATAATGGCAAACTGGCCAATATCAGCTGGGATACTTTTTGTATCAGCTCGAGCTGCAGTCCATGTCTTTTAAACTAAACAGTTCTGAGTTGAGTCAGATGCATGTTGCTGGGGGAAAAAACAGATACCACACACAAGTGTTGCCTATAATTTGGTAGTCTAAACTGTATCTGCTTGTGAAATGACTGTTAAATAAGCAGTGGGCTTCAGCAAAAACCGTCTTTTTCTTAAGAGCTACTGTTGCTGGTTAGTAACAAAAAAAGCAAATTTTATTAACAGAAAGAAGCCCCAAGATCTCTGCATGTTATGTTTAATGGACTGCAGGAACCCCAGGATAGATATTGCTGCCTCCACAAAGGAAGACATTTACTGTCCTCTGCATCTCAAGCAGATTTTTATTTGTCCCTTTCCCTGAGGCAGCTGTAAAAGGGGAGGGAGAAGAGGGGCAAGAGGAGAATGTAGCAAGCATTGTCTTAGAGTTTGATCACCTTTAAGAAAAGACAGGAACACTTTGGATCTTGCTGTTTTAAAGGACTCGAAAAACTGATAGATGACAACGAAAATAGGGAGAAGCAGCTCATTCAGTTAAGACTGCAAGAGGAACAGAAGATGCGGAGGTTTTTGAACACAGGGTCAGATACAAAGGCAAGAGAACCATGCATTGAGGGAGACAGGCAATGAGGAGAGGTGAACAGAGGATTCTTTGCACTGAAAGTACCAAAGTTATTATACTCTAAATTCTGCATTTATTGTCTGCCCCAAATGTCTGCTGGTTTCAGAGCAGCAGCGTATGATAGAATCTGACCCTAAATGGATCTAGTTGTCAAAGTCAACAATAGGAAGCACAGATAGAAAAAGATTTGATATCTTCTCCACAATCCTGTCTCTGGTGATAGTTACTGCTAGAACTAGTCAGAGGAGAGAGGGAAATTGTATTTCTTCCAATCCTTCTCCTAACAGTTCTGTTGTTTTTTAAATTCTAAGAAAGGACCAACTATATAGCTGGGCAGAAATCGGAAAAAAATATCACTGATATTCTCCTAGGGTTTTTCCTAAACTTCTAAAGTTTTAGCCAACTACAGATAAGATCTATGCCCTGAATGCTAATGCAGACAGAGACTCAGCTCTGGACAGAACTGCTTGGGTGAGAGGTCACCTACCATGGCCCATGTGGCCCCCGACTGCTCTGCTAACGCCAGATGTAGAGATGTCGTCTGGAAGACCAACTTATGTCCACAGGCAATAGAAATAAGAGCAATTAGCACCAGCAGCCAGACAGACTGAGGAGATCCTTCTAAGTTCCAATTGCTCCTGGCCAGGCTGGAGTTAAACTGACATCTACCACCGAAAGGCTACTAATCTTGTGGTCCCGTCTCTGAGTTTTGCAAACAGTTCTGTGCATGTTACTGCAAGTCTTTTCACATCAAACTGAGGGCTGCAGCTGCCAGGAGGTCATGCATTGCTCTAAGCATCCAGGTTCAAACCTCTTATCTGAAACAATGGCATTTGGATTGGAAATGCTATTTTGATTCTCCTCTTTTTTTAGTTGCCCCAGCCTTGAAGATGATGGCTGAGAATAGCTGGAATATTTAAAAATTCCACCAAGCACTGTGCTGACAAAACAGCAATTTGTATGTGCTCAGTACTTCTGGCTAATCTCAGCATAGAGTTCACATGCTGAATGAATATTTTTTTCTTTCATCATTCAATGTATTAACTTGAGGTCATGCTCCACTGACACTTGCAAACAGCACCCGTCTCTGTCAGTCACAGCCATGCACAGAAGGAGCTTGAAAGGAATTAACTCTAATAGACATACCCAGCTTGCACACAGCCCCTCAGGATGGGAGTGATAGTGTTAGGGACTGATGTGAAATTGTGGGAGGAGGGAATAGGGGTTAGCCTACAGAAATGGAAATGCTGGTGTTTGAAATGGTATCAGAAATATATATAGTTCCCAGATATTTCATTTATGGATTGTTTTGAGAAATCTACAAAACCCAGTAGTCGTGGCAAAGCCAACTCCTTTTGTTTTATGTGGTTACAGTTAAAAAAGACCAAATGACACTTTGCAGTCCTGTGAACCAAAGCACAGTGCTCTGTATCACTTCACAAGAAAGAAGTGGTGACTGGATTTAGTTCAAAGCTGTAAGAAAATGGAGAGAGCAGACCAATAATACCAGCAGTAACAGAGCTTTATTTCTTAAAGGAAAAGGAATTCAGCAGCAATAAATAAAGGTGCTATTCACAAGAAACCACTCATATTGGTGATGTGCAACATCAAATAAGTGTGAGGTTAGGAAATATGAGAATTAAGGTCCTCTGTGCGATGGATATCTAAGGGGAGACCCATCCTTTCTTCTTCTTTCCTCTTTCTTTCTTTCTCCTGTCATTCCAGAAGATTCAGGAGACTTCTTTCACTGGTACAAGACTAATTATTTTGGGATTGTGGACAATTCCACATCTGATTAGCGGGAGCATGTATAAATTAGCAGTATCTAATTCTGCACTTATATTCTTATCCCAGAATCACCCAGTACTTTATTGAAAGTTTGATAAGGCCTTACTGCATATGTGCTGTAGGGAAATGATTATTTGTATTTCATGGTCCAACAAGTTGAGGCTGTGGGGGGAGCTACTGAAGATCACCACAGGCAATATTCTGACCTAGCATAGGAACTCAGTACTTTCAGCTTTTGTATGCTACTCCCTGAATAGCGCTCTCTCTCACTAATGAGAAAATCTGTCCAGGGCAGAAAGGTTAGGAGTATTCCATTCCAAATAAGAAAATTTGGATGCTCTGACTCTTGCTTTGCCTCCCTTTATACACAGAATAGGTTTACCAGGCTGATTGGAAGTAACTGGTCAACTCCTCTGTGTTATTAATGTCACTTATCTGTCCATAGAATTATCAAGAACTGTCTTAGAAAAATATTAAAGCTGAGTCATATACCAATAAAAGCAAACAAATTCACTCTGGCAGCTGCAATAGTGAATTCAACTTACTCTTGTTGTGTCTAGGCAGAGTGTGGCATATGGTACTGTGGTGATTTAATTTCATTTCCGAGTTTCTTTTTGACATATCGTGAAGTCTAATCACGTCACAAATGGCGTTACTGGAAGAGCAAAGGCAACTCTTTCTATATACTATAACCAAGGGACTCTGTGCATCTTATTGCCACGTGTAAAGCCACCTATGAGCATCACTGGAGAAGTGAACAGGTGTTGTAAGCGTCTAAATTTAATCTGTGCAAAGACCTCTGTGTCTCTAATGTGTATAGGCAAGCAAGCTGTGTTCTCCAGAAGTGGAAACAGAGATTGTGTTGTGGATGTCCTCCTGACTCTCTGTTCTGATCAAATGTTCAGAGTGTGAAAAGCACAGGTGCTGCCTCAATTTTCCTACACATTCAGCAAGATACAGCCTATTCATTGATGATAACTATGAGATTTCGAAGTGAAAACTGATGTGTTAAGCAGGAGATAGGATTGTTTTACTAGTTGAGATTACAAGTGAAAAGATTATCTTTTCTTTTGAGAAGTACGCCAATTTTTAAGGCTATAGACAGCAAAAAGAATGGTGATTTTTACAGGCTGGAATGCAAATTATTGAATGGCACGGTATTACCATGGATCTGGGAAAATGGATGTTCGTTGTTTTAGTATGAGAGCTGTACTGACTTTCTGACCATCATTAAGCATATATATTGCTCAGATGATGTGTTGTTCACAGTAATCTGGGTCTTGCTCGTAGCTGACTCACATCTCCTGCATTCTCATCAGGGATCTGTATCTCTTACCATTCTGACCTCCAAGTTACTGAGCCTCCTGTATCTTGCCATGTGTGGGAGGCCTGGGATCAAACATCAGGGAGCAGTAGCAGTCACTGCCAGAGTTTCCTGATGTGAAGATGTCAGACGGTGTCCAGGTCTTGGGATCTAACATGGATTTTTCCTCTTCCAGCAGTTAAAGTGCACTTAAGGGGAGAGCAGGGGAAGCCAGAATGTGAGTCAAGAAGGTGCAAAATTGTAGTTAGAGAGTAACGGGCTTCTCAGTTTATCTCGTTCCTTTGTTTAACAGCCCTGCATCCTATTTTATATCATCATAGGGAAACATCCAGACCTTATGCATTAAGGGTGACAGAAGGTGGACACCCGTGGAAGTGAAATGAGTAGGCTTTCACTGGGCAATGCCCTTAGCTGAGATTCAGGGTGAAGATGGAATTTTTTTTATACCAGAATTGCATGATAGTTCACCAATGTCTGTTTGAATAAATTTGGATAGGAATCCAATCAAAATCTCCAAGGTCCTCAGCGAAGGTGTCCTTCAAAGCCAGGAAGGTGTCCTTCAAGGCACCACAATTCTCCACATAGACACAGAGTGAGTGTTGGACAGTCAAGGCTGCCTTGTGGTGTCAGACCAGAATCTCAGAAACCTGCTGCCATCAATGAGCAGATCCCCTTGCTCACAGCTTTTGCTGATATTAAGGGGAATTTTAACATTAAGAGAATTCTGCTGACATTCCTGGACCCTTTTCTGGAGATAATGTTGGAGTATGAGGAGTGGATCCAGGCAAAGAGGTCAGTTTTCAGGAGGAGAAAGAAAAAATGTGACAGCAGAGCACAGTGGATTAAACAAGTCATTTAGTTTGTAACAGTGACCACCATGCATGTGGTGATGGTTTTCACTACTGCTCTGCATGCCTGTTACTACAACTGAACAAAACTGGCCCTGAGTTGCAAATTCTCATAGAATGTGTAAATTTTGAATCCTGAGTCCTCCAGACTCCTTATGATCTTTGCTGTAGGGGGCCCATCTGCACCTCATCAAAGTCCTCATAAATTTCTGGATAGGTTTGGAATGGATGACTAGATTATTGCTCTAATTTATCCACATATACTATCAGTAGTTACCTACTTGTTTGTTTAATTATGCTAAAATTTGCCAAAGCATATGAAAAACTGCTTATCTCACTGAAATCAGAATAATATGCTGAGAGCTCACAGCCCATTCTTCAAATTTTGCATAAATATTTTTATTGTATATTTTTATGTTCTGCATTAAAAGTGTCTCCGTGGGAATGTGTGCTTTCCACCAGCACTCACTTCTTGAGCCAGATAAATATGGAAGCATATTCTAATGTTGATGTGTGCAAACAGTTTGGTCTGCAACAGCATGGATAAAGCAGGAAATATTGTATCTGGTTGAGGTGACCCACAGTGAAATCTGACCAGGAGGCTTTAGTTTTGAGCTTCACTTGTGTGTTGCAGGGAGACTCATTTGTTTTAACTTTTGAAAAGCAAGTTTGACTGAATTTGGCCTTGAAAGATCCTGCTGGGATGAGAAATAAAAGGATATTAGAAAATGTCATCATCAAAAGTAGTAATTTTCCCCTCATTCTTTTCATGCCAGTCATAAATGATTGTCCTAAATGCATTCAGACTTCACTAATAGCCTAGATTATGTCATGACACTGCATTTTTCTGCAAAGAAGCTCTTCATCCCAGATCTGTGGCTTGGCTGTTGAGTTAAGGTTTGACGCAAGGATGACGCTAGAGCAGTACACCACTGACTGGAGGGAGGGGAGCTGTGGAGATCCTGTACCAGCAGCAGTGTCGCTACCTGTGTGGCACTGCAACCCTGCAAGCAAAGGAAAAAGAAATGTCAAACCCTGGTGGGAATAGGATACAACTGCTTAGAAACCCTCAAATACACGTTACTTTGTTGCTCAGCTTTTTGTAAAGCAAGCAGGTTTGTCTAATTAATTAGGAAAAAGTAGGTGAATTAATTGGACTTAAATCTTTCCATAATGAATATTGGCCTAAGCTTCCGAATGTCTGTGCTCTCCTTTCTCTACGTGATACACAAAGAAATGCCACGTTCTCCCACTTCCAAAGGCCTTGCAGAGTTTCAGGCATGTTTATCTTGACAGAGCCCATGTTGTGAGCATGCCTAGTTTTTGCTGCAGTTAATTCATTCAAGCCCAGCAAAAAGGCATTGCATATTTGAAGTTCTGTCTCTCTTGAAAGCCTTGTTACCAGGCAGCAGTAGCCCTGAGGAAGACCTGCCTCAGTTGCGAGGCTGCATGTATTTGCAAACAGGCAAACAAAGATCCACCGAGGCAGTGATTGATCGACACAGCATCTCCCCTCCTCAGGAAGATCTCAGTGATGAAACTCTTTTCTATGAGGGACAAGGTTTGAATAAACCTTGCTGTAATGAGTGCAAAAGGAGGCTGAATTCCTCCCCTCCCCTTTGTTTTTTCCTCACACATTTACTCATTCCATCACTTCACTTTGGATTTTACTGAAGTCATTAAATCAAATACTGGCATAACCTAGAATATGCTGGAGGGAAGCAGCTTCACTGGTAATAAGTTGTTTTTCTTCTGGAATCTTTCAGAAGTGGGCTGTTTTCCTCACTTCTTTTGAACTGGTTAATTAAACAGGCATACTGGACTGGCCACTCATGCCACAGATTTTTATTACGCTTACTGATTTTAGACTTCTGTAAATCGGAGGAGCTCCCATTTGCAAAATCAATGCAGTAAAGAACATAAGCAGGACAATATTGCATGCCTTTATGCAGAATAATACCTGATGGTTATTTTGGTGAATTATGGAGACATGAATTGATATTGGAGCCTGTGGTGAATCACTGCTGTAGGCCAGATGTCATAGTTAGTATCACATGCCCAGAAGGGCTCTTGAGATACACTGTGGAGACTGATAATCTCTTTCTACACAGAGATGGTACAGGATAGCCTCACACCATTCCTTTTCTCCAATTCCCTTCTCTCACAGAAGAATTCCTCCTAGAAGGGGGAAAGATAGCTCATTCTCATTCTTGAGACTGTGAAAACATTTTATTCATGATAATCTGGACAAACAATACCTTGAACGGTTTGAAAACCATCATTTCACATACTGCTCAATTTATCACATCTGTAAGACTATAAAGAAAACATTAGATCATGTCCCACATAGCTGTATGTTCATTACCCACATGGTCATGGGGCAAATTCTTTCATATGTCAGATTCAACATCTTTCATTGTCAGATTGTGCTTTTGTTGGGAGGGAGGCCACAGTTGCTTCAGTTCTGATGTTGCTTGTTCACAGAAAAATGTATGTTGAATTTTGAAAGAAAAAAGAAAAAAAAAAGGAAAAAAAAAGAAAAAAAAAAAAGGAAAAAAAGAAAAAAGGAAAGAAGAAAAAACCGACATAGATACTTTAATGGCTGCATCACACTCCCAAAAGAGCAACAGATACCACCAAACTACAGCATATCAGGATGGTGGTTCCTACCAAAGGCAAAATTGATCACATGAGTCACCAAGAACTCTTCTTTTGAAAGTGCCATGCCCTCACACCAACCAAGAGCTACCATCTGAGCTCACTAAATATGACAGCCCCCCTGTGACAACCGGGTGAGGCTTTGGTAATAACCTCTAGAAAAAAAATATAATGCATGGGCACTTCAGAGAACAGCACCATACAGAGGGCACTCTGGTGGAACAGAAACATTTGGAAAATGCTCCCATCACTACCCACGGTTTCAAGTCTCTGCAGAATCCTTCTTCTCTAGTACGTGAGCTGAAAACATACTTCAAACATACATCAGCATCTTTCCATTCATTAAGGTATTTATGTAGAGGTAGGATCTGCACTTGAGTCTACCTTGAGGGTGTAATTGTGTGTTGCTAATGTAATGGCTAGAGCTGGTGATCCAAACGGCAGCATATGAAAGGTCAATATGCAGAATGCAAGGTTGTGCAGAGCAATTGGAGGAAGAATGGAGTCTGATTTAACAGCGTAAGAAGGAAGAGGGAGGGCAAGGGCAGTAAATGAGAGAGTGACAAGATGACTTTGAAAAATGGGCCCTGCAGAGGTGAAAACAAAAACCTTAACTCCATCCATGATATGTAATGAACATCTTAAAAAAAAGGTGATAGATAAAGGAAGAAAGAAACAAAACCCCGGATCAGAGCCAAACATTTAACTGATGTATGGTGGGTGCAGATTTCAGAGGAGCTGTTTCCATGTGTATCATCATGGAAACATTATGTGTATATCCACATCGATGCCCTTAAAACATCATAGGCAATGGCATGCCTTAAAAGGCAAGTCACGGTATAAAATTCTGATCTCATATACCCTAGCGAACATCCAAAAGTGGTTTCTACCAAGAGTCTGCATGGCACAAACGAAAGCAGGACTTAACTCCTACCTTCATGTCATGTTTACCACTATACCGTGCATTTTCTCATGTGCCATCTGACAAATCTATGTGACTCTCAATTCTGCTGACAATCAGAAATGTCAGAACGCAGTGCAGTGTTATTACAGGGATTTATTTGAATTCCCACATAAATTTAAAATAGTATCATATCTTAATTTAAAAAACAAACAAACAAAACAGGCTAATTTTCTTTCCTTGAAACTGTCTAGTGGTCACTTTTGTGCTTCTATCACTGCTTTTAAGGTGCTGTCATTCACTTTAATGTAAAATGGCTTGGACACTCGTAAAAAGTTCATTTCAGTATCTAATTAAATATTTCAGTTGCTACATAGCTCTCATCCCCGTAGCATTTGGATGAGTACATCGCTTGTCTAGGTCCAACTCCAGTGGAAGTAAGAATTTAAATCTTATTAAATTTATAGAACAAAAAACCCCTTTATCTTTTATTTTCTTTGCTGGTTCTTCCCTTGCATCTCTGCAGATGTAAAAACTAAATGTATCATTTTAGAAAAGAAAAGGTCTATCCAACAGTATTAACCTGATTACTTGTCATTGTGGATGGGATCATTACAGCTGGTGTCATATACATAGTCACAAGTTAATGTATCGTGTACTACAAATTCACTCAAGTTTTTTGTCCTTGTAATGAGATAGAAAGGAGTGCTGTGGGTCTACAACAGTGATAATAAAATAACAAAGGAAATAGCCAGGAAAAAGAGAAATAGAACTTTGACACTCTCTCCTTGTGCATGTTAGTCCTACTGATGTAGATTTTAAACTACAAATAGCTTGAAGACCATGGTACTGCACTGAAGATCTGGTCTAGTATATTACCACTGATTTCAATGTTGTAATACTCTGCTGAGGCCACAGAAGGGTTGGCAGGAGATGCTTTTTATGTACATGGAGTTTTGTGAAGTACTCCGAGTTTCTTCAGGATACAATTTTAAGTGCTACTACATGAACCTGTACCTCAAGAGGGAAGCAATTCACGGCAATTATATGGAAATCAAGATAGAAGTATCAAGCTAAATTCTTGACATGCCTGGGTCACATGGAAGTAGTTCTCAGAAAGCCTGTATTCCCTGCACAGTTCCCTCCTTGTGATTGCCTGTTAGGAATCTGGTCTTGGGAGAGACTGTTGCTACAGCAATCTCCAAGGGGCATGCCAGGAAATACGGGCTGCAGGTGTGTTCAGAGGGATCCTTGGGGATCCGTCATCCTGGGAGGATGGACCAGTCTCTCCATTCAGAGTCAGAGACCTGATGTCTGGACAGTCTATTTATTGTATTTGCTGCATGTGCCTCATCTGACAGTGAACCTCAATGAAGTCTCTGTTACTGACCATTCCAAACACTCAGCAAAAGTGCAGATCTGTCATTTCTATTACAAAGTTACATTTTTACATATAAGAACAATTTCTGACCAAAAATGTTCTTTCTCTAGTGTGTCTCAGATCCACTAAGTGCTCTAGTTAACCCTCCTCACTTTTAAGTATCTGTCAGGTGAAGCTGCCAGCGCAGTGTGTTCAGAGCTGGGCCTTACCACTCCTCATTTACCAGGGAGGTGTTTCTTGCGTGCACCGAGATTCTCTTTAGGGATCAGAGGAAGCATGAAAAGGATTTTTCAAAACAAACCAACTAAACAAAACCCAACTGGTCTCTTTATCCTTTAGCTGGAAGCCATTTCTTCTAAAGGAATCTCATCCAACAAGAGAGTAATCATAGCTGTCACGCTGAGAGCAAAACAACAAGCAATTTCCTGTACTTTTGTCTTTCCCATTTTCCACAAGTGCAAATAGCTTCAATTACTTCCTCAAAGTTTGATGAGTTCCACAGCGCGGCCAGTGATTAACTGCAAGGGAAATTTTTACTTCCCTCCTTGACTTCTGCTTTTTGGTGACTGTTAAGTCATTCCACAGATGCTTTGAACGTCAGTCCTAACTAATCACCTGCACAGAAACACAAGGGGAAAGGAAGAGGCGGTGGCAGGAATGGCCCAGCTGAAATGCCACAGATGAAAGACTTTCTGTGTGGCTAGCCTCTGAGTGCTGTGTGGTGTGAACGAGTTGAGTCATGCTCTGAACACCAGAGCATGAGTAAGAAAGCTCAGCCTCCTCTGAAGCTTGGTTTTATTGATGAGCTGACATCAGCTCCTGTTGCCAGTCCAGCTCCCCTGAGTCGTTCTCTGCATGACTTCCTCTGCACTAGTCCTCTCTGCCCAAATAGGTAGTCTCATCCGTTGCAGCCAGGGCCAACCAGAGCCACCTGCCGTCATGACTCAATGGCAACTGTCATGAATTTGGCATGACTAAGCATCAGTGGTAATAACACCAGAAAACAGAGCAAGGGAAGAGGCCTGCAGGAGTTCTCAGGCTGCCTCACCTTCTCAGAGAGCATTGCCACAATACATGGATAAAGACTAGCTTCATGAGCAGTGGGGGAAGAGGAAGGGTACCTCTTAAGTGTGCTGGCCCCAGTTTAAGTGCTGAACTCCTACTGCTGATCGAGGTCTTATATTTGAGAGGCCCAGTGCTGACTGGGGAACAGGTTCAGGTAACTTGGGGATGACCATGATATAAAATACCTTTAGAGCTGGAGTTTTCAAAGGAGGCAGATTCCTGATGAAGTACAAAGGGTATTGGGCATGCCCTGATATTCATAGCAGGTTCCAGGTTGGGTGGAGGGAGGAGGCAGATCTTGGCCCCTTTTGTACCAAGTCCTGGGTGATGCTGCTCTGAACCCAGTAGGTCTGCCCTTCTGAAAAGCACTAAGAGCACTCTACTTATAGAAACCACATCTTCTAAGCACACTAGAAGAAGCAAGCTTTGGCTCATTTGCTAATGTTTCCATTAAGAAGGTGACTTTTTTTAGTCAGAGAGTTAGCATTTCTTCAGTCAGCATAGGAAGAAGGCCACCCATCTAGTCCATGCTGATTTACGCTGCTCCAGTACTCACCATGACTTCTTTGTCAACAAACTCCACTGGGCAAGAATAATAAATGGAGCGTGCTCAGTGAGTAGTTTGAAATAACACTAAGAAGAGATTGCAAGGTTCATGAACCAAAAAGAGGGCAGCATTTCTTGAATAGCTTATTCACTTGGGTTTATTTGCTCAGTGAGCTGAGAGCAAATGTAGAGTCAGGGAAAGGTGCTGAGGCCAAATAGACAGAGTGCCAGGAGGATGCCAACAGGGACTGCAGACACTCTTCCAGCTCGCTTGACAGCTCTGGGGACTTAATAAGGGGACCCTGGAGTAAGAACAGCATTGCCTACGGACCGTGAAAACTTCTCCATCTATACCATCAGTGTATGGAAGAGTACTTCCTTGTTCTAGAGGTAAATTCTTTCTCAACAGCTCACCTAGTCACTGGCCTTTTTGTAAACACTGTTGGGCAGCAGTTGCTAGACCAGATGATAGACTTGTGAGACAGGAGTTTGGGAAAGGCTCTCTTTGCCACTCTGTCCCCTTTTGCCAACCACCTAAGTTAAAAAGTTATTCTAAATGGGAAACTGAGGAGCACATAATGACAGTGCTACCTCTAAACCTCTCCATCTCATCTTCTTCTGTATGGGTTTACTGAATCAGTGAGGAGAATGATTTAGATGCACCAGTGATTTTCCTTGACCTAATGACCCTCTAGGAACTGTTGCAGGCCTCCAGGCTTCCCTAAGCTGTATGGAATATGAGGACAACAGAAAAATGGTACATGATCTCACTTGCATCTCTCTTCCTTGATGCTTTCATTGCTTCCTTGCAACTCTATATGCCAAGACCTGGGCTGGGACTTTGCACAGAATGTCCACCCTTTAGAAGTGCATCAGCACATGATGCAGATTTCTTCAAAAGAGGTTTTATTGCTCCACTATCAGTTGTCTGGCACAGAAAGAAAATTAGGTGAATATTCACCTGCCCTGGAACATTGCTTATTTAAATGCAGTTTCAACTGAATACAAAGTTCTTCACTTCTTGGCCAAATTATTCTGCAGAGTCATTTGCTCTACAGCTGCTGCATCCTCCTGCTCCTACATGGCAGCATTTCAGCAGTATCTGGAGGGGAAGCATCTGTGTGTCATAGCATTACATCGAGCTTTGGGATTCTCCCAAGTGGCAGTCGTTATATCACTGTACAGTGATATTATTAGCATATTTTCATCCAGCAACAGTCAATGTCAGATTGTTTCATGATGTGTTCAACAGGCATCAACATTTCAAAAAACACCAGACAAATGTCTTTTTACTTGACCTCTTTAATGCAATGTCATAGATCATTTGTGTGTTTAACAGCTCTCAAAACATCGATGCGTGTGTGCTTACAAAATAGATATCTTCTCACTCCTTTTTTTCCTCCTTCAAGTGCCATGAGAAATTATTTAAGGAAGTTTTAATGAAATGCATCTGTCACTTATGAAGATAAATAGCCATAGTATGGCTTTCCATTACTGGAAATGGCAGAATTAAATTAGAAAATTACAATCCTCAGCATCTTCTCTGACTTGTTTTTGCATAATGTGTTAGAAAATATGCCCACATAGGCAGAATGCTGCAATACCAATGGAGCATGTCATAAAACAAGACCTCTTTTTATGGTTGTTTTGTTAGTGTGCATTGAGGAGTTTTCTCCCATGGATGATTTTTGGTCCTGTTTCTGGGCCAATTAGTAAAGGGAACCTAACTAGAGTGGCAAACGGATAAAACTGTCCCTCTCTTCCAACACCTAAGTTCTGGACTTTGATCTCTATTGTTATATAGCTCCCAAGCCAAATGGAAAGACCACGATAAAGCATATGATCCAGAGTGAAAAATTTGTCATATCCCATCTAGAAGTCATCTCCTTTTCCATTACGTGGAGTAAACATAGAGTTACCATTAAAATCCTTGGGGCCATACTTTGGGCAAGAGGAATAAATATTGCATTCTGACTCTTAGTAGATGAAAAGATGGCTATTAAAGGAAACATTTAAATGAACAGTGGGGTGGTGTGAAATTGTCTTTTTAGATGGAATGGGCTTCTCTTAGGCCCTCATTAGCAAGCTGGTCTTTTTGTCCTCAGCAGCAGAGTGTTGGTAGTTGCTTTGCGTCTTTCTAAGTGAAGAGTTAGACTCCTTACAGTCTGGCCCAGTTAGAGTGAGCCAGAATGTGATTTGCAGCCTTTAGCCCTGCTACTGCTGGAAGCAAAGAGGTAGCAATTGAAATAAGCACACAACAGGAAGTCTCTTGTGTTTCTCACCCGTGCTTCTAGCTGGTAATGGAGGATGCGTGCAGAATACTTGTGTCCCTCAGCCCTCGAGCTCACTCCACACCAGCAACATATGCTCCTGCTCCCTTGCTCCACTGACCTCCAACTCACCCAGCACTTTTCCACTCATTCTCCTGGTGTTTCTCTCTCTTTTCTTTTTTTATGGCATGTGAATTTTGTATTTTCTGTTGCACAGGAGATGGCTTCAGCAGAGACAGGAGTGCTTTATCCATGCCTGCTCCCCAAACTCAGGTTGCTTTCGAGGCACGTTCCTAATGAATCCTCATCTCTCACTTCCTGAATAAATGCTTTAACTACTGTGCTTTTATTCAAAGCTGGTCACCAATGCTGTAATGTCCCTCACCAGCTGGCGTGTAGCTGTTATGCTACAGTTCACGCTGAGCCCAGCGCTGTCTGTGCATGTCAGGAGTGTTCAGCCAGGAGTCCCACAGAAATGAGGAAGGACTGCCTTGCATCACATCTTGTGGGTAGTCAAATGCAGATGCAAAGGTTGATCTGAGCAGAGAATGTTCTTGTAACTAATGAATGTAGCAGGTTGAAATGGGAGAGAAGGAATTTCCCTATCAACTCATCAAAAATTAGGCTGACTATTTTCCAAATGAAATTGATGTAATTTTTTTGTTCCTGTTCATTCCAACCTGCTAAATTCCTGAAACATCTCAAAGATCCCTGTGAGGAAAGGCAGGGTGGGGCAGTAACTGAAGGTCCCCATATACTGAATACATTTTGGGGAATCCCAGGGCTCTTTGAGAACAGGAGGCAAGCAGATAAAATGTACGGGGCATGAAGATGGGCTTGTTGAGAGATGAGAGCTTTTAAAGCCCCAGCTGCTTTCCTTTCAGCCTCGTCTTAATTGAACTGCTCAGATAACAGCAACCCTGCATGAAGTAAATGCTGGTTATCCTAGCTTTGACCTTCAGTAATTATCCAGTAGTGTGGATAGGGATGCACATCACTTTTTCCCTGACTATACAAAGGAAGAAATACTCAGATTTGAATACCCAGATGAACGGGAACAGCATAATTGACAAGTACAAATAGCACCAAGGTCACAGAGAAGCAGCATAAGCAGTGGTCAGCATGGCAAGTGCCTGGTTTCCAGCAGGGATGAGTATTCGGTTCTTGCAGATGGCAACACATCCCTGTAATGCTCCCAGTTAGTGGTAGGATTTTGTTTGAGCATTTACATCCCAAGGTTAGTGTGTCTTGCTGACCCTGGTAGGGGATGGCTTATCCTAGGAAGCTTTGAAATTTGATTTGCTTTATGTTACCTGGCACTGCTCTGCATGTTATTAATAATCACACAATGAGCAAACTCTTACAAAAATCCAGCTTCAGTATTTAACTCTATGACTTTCTTTTTAGCATATTCTACAGGTTGAATACATCCTGTGCAGAGAAGCATTTCTTCTTGGGTTTTCTTTTTTGTTTGTTTGTGGTTTTTTCCCCCTACATCTAATACCCTTTAATTTCATCAAGTTTCACTTGTTCTCTGTCCCTCCATGCAATCTGGCCAGAGGTGGGGTGAGAAACTTCTCCTCTATGCCTCCTGCCATCTGGAACAGGCTTGTCTGTATTTCTCTGCTTCATTGGCTTTCCATCTCATTTCAAATCTCAGCTGAAAACTCCTCCCTTCCCCCTTACTTCTGTCTTCCTGCTTTTATTTATCTCTGAAGCTACACTACTGGTTTCTGTAAAGCAGTTGAGAGAGGGAGTTTACGTGACAGACAATTCAAAGACTTAATCCTTTAGCCTTTACTTACTAAGATATGTTTGTACTGGACACAACGGGCTACCAGTGTAAGCAAAACCTGCAAGACCAGGTGAATCTGCAGACCAAGTAGACTTTCTTCTGGCATACATAAAGGAAAGAGTAAAGAATTTATTTGGAGCATTCCTAATTGTAAATGCTAACATCAGCTCCAAAAACACGGGCTTCATGGGCTACAGGAATACTGTAACAGAGTATACTGCCCCAGCCTGGACCGGGGACCTGGGACCCAGCTGTCCCTGTATAATTGGCAGATCAAGAAGATAAATGACCAGGAAGTGAGCTGTAGGAAGCCACAGACAGGTTGTAGGAGGGGAATGGTCTATTCATGTCAGATCCTGACACGTGTCAGGTTAGAGGGAAGGAGAGGCTGGCAATAGTACGCAGAAAGGCTAGGATTTTTTCAGAGGGAGAGGCAGGACTGAGTTTTGCCTAAGCTTTTTTTAAAACTCTGCCTTGCAAGAAGCTTCAGCATGATGGTACTGAGCTGGAGAATGAGCCTGACTGCCTTATAAAAATGCTGACAGTTAATGAAAGGAAAATGCTATGGAAAACTGACCCTAAGGTGTGGACACAGGTTTCCTTTGCACTGTGTACTTAAGAGCTGAACTTGGAGGGGAAATGCACAATTGACTAGTGATGATGCAGAATGATTACTGCCTTGACAAAATGCTGCCTCTTTCCATGTCTCACCATACTGAAACCCCTCAGGATTTTGATTCAGTTTTGGATGCAAGGAATTGGAAACAGCACCACACATCATGACATGTTGCTCTTTGGCCATAAGACAAAGAGGATAAAATGAATGCTGGGTAAGAGGCATTCTTGTAGCAACAGCAACAACACTTTATCACCCTTTGTGTTTCAAAGTGTTGAAACTCGCAGTTAATCCAAGTCTGGAAGGCCTGCATCCTGGCGTGGCATCCTGTGCGCTGTGGAACAGTTGCTTGGCCTTACTCCACCAGCCCTTGCCCAATACAGAACACTTCTTACAGCCTGTCATGAATTTCAGACTGTTGTCAAAGCCTTTCAGCTGCAGCCGTCATCTACGACAGAAAGGAAGCAAGAGATTGACTTTGTCAATAATATTTTGGATATAATAATATTTAGGATATTTTAGATTAAATTCTCAGGTGGTCTTAGGTGGTGGACAAGTCTATGCCTTTCAGTAAAAAGCCAAACTAGGAGGAAACTACCTACTGACATCAGATCTGGCCATCAGTGGAAACCCAGGTATGTGGACAATAACATAATCAAAGCCTCCTGGAAGGCTTTAATAACTTGAGGAATGCCTGTGCATCTTTCTCTACTTCTCTTCCTCTGTGGCTAATCCCTGATACTTCAGGGCAAAGGAAAAAAAGGCAAAAAAAGCCCAAGAGGCAAAATTATGTATGAAGTTGAAGAAGATTCTTCCTGTCCCTGGCAGGTAATCAGTAGAAGCTCCAGAACATGGAATAAATTTTATGTAAATATATAGTGTAAGCAACTCCTTCAACAAATAGTTGATGAAGTCCTTTTTTTTTCAAATGCACTTGGTTATTCAAGGACTCATATCACAAGTTTAAATTGAAGTTCTTTGCCCATCACTACTCTATTTGAAAGGCTATTCCAGAATGTCATTCTTCCGATGGTTGGAAATCTTCTCCCATTTTCCAGTCTAAATTTATTCATGACCAATTTATATCCATTTGATCTTGTTCCAGTGTTATCCTATAGGTTAAATAATTCTTCTCCCTCCCTGATATTTACTCCTCGATGTATCTGTAAAGAGTCACTGTCTCCCATCTCTAGTCTCGTTTCGCTAGGCCAAACAAACCAAGTTCTTTTTATCTCTTCTTGTAAGACAGATCTTCTGTTCCTGAACTCACCTTAGAAACCCTTCTCTGCACCCTTTCTAATTTCAGTTTATCTTTTTTGAATGGAGATGACAGGAACTGCAGTAACTGAAATGAGGCCTCAGCAACACTCTATAAGGTATTTCTCTGTCTCTACCGACAAAGCATGATACACCCTAGAATCAGACTAGCTTTTCACAACTGTATTGCACTGACAGCTCCTAAGTCATCTAGCACTGGGATAGAAGCATGGGTTTTCCACGTGGGCAGCATCTCTGTGTGATTTGCTTGGGTGTCAAAGGATATGGAAGATGGAAGTTACACTTTCTTCTGTGGCAAATTTGTTCTTTTATGCAGAGCAGTTCCCAACAGAAATACTGTAAGGAAAATTTGCAGAGTGGAAATTTCCATTCTCCCTTCACATGAATACAACATGCTTTTAAACTGGAGGCCTAACTCCTAAGAGGACCTAGTAAGCAAACACAAAGAGACAAGGCTATTTTGGACCTTGCTTTGCTGAAATGTGGGATTTTCTGACTTGTTTTGTTTTAATTAAAGTAACTTTAGAGAAAGATGAAAAACAAAGACTTGCAAATCTGAAGTCAATCGAAATAAAACAGTCTCAGAAGTCCTAATCTCCAAGGGCCTTGTCTCGACTTCAGGAGGGGCTGAGCTTGCTCTGCACCTCTCTGAATTAGGGCCTGAGGAAAGCCAATAATCTTTCCTGCCAAGGGCAGTGTCTTTATGGGCTCTTTTGTGCCAAGTGCAGAATGAAACAGAAGCTTACAATACTTTTAAACAAGCAAATATGTAAGAAAAATGTGTGATTATTTGTTGGGAATAGTAACAGAAACAATTCTGTAGGAAAGCAGGTTGCCATCTGGTTTGGTTTGTTTTATTTTTAAGATTATAAAGCAATCGGGAAAGGATACACTGAAATGGTGCAATTCAACACATGATTAAAATATAGTTATTTCTTATTTCAATAGGATTTTCTTGTTTTCTTGCATGGATGTCTATCCAAGCATTTAGTAGAGTCAAGCTGAATACTGAATGTGGTGGTTAAGAAATGTTGAAGAACTTCCCAGCACTTCTAATAAACTGTGTGAGCATTCTGCACGGCCAGAGTCTCCACTGACTTGTGAAGATAAACTTCTTCACACTGGTTGTACTGAAGTTTGATGCAGGTAACAATGACATAGAATTGGATCCCTTCTTTATGCTAAATGTTTGGAAAAGAGAGAACAGGTCTCATTCTTCATGAGGCTGTACACAGGAGAGCAGCTGCTCTAACTATTGTGCCAGTTTAGGGTTGGATGCTTTTCTGCTTGAATATTGCACTTGTTGAAAAATGCAGAATTAGGTCAGTCAAAATCTGATTATGAAATGATGTTGATATTAAATTTGTTAGCAACAGACATTTCTGTGAAGGCTAAATTTGTTTGTTTGCTGTTTCCCAAAGGGGAATGTTTCATTAAAACATTTACACTTAAGTTTCGAAATAGAAGGACAAAGAAAAACAACCTAAAAACAACCTGACATTTTATTTGATTGAAAATGATTGATGGGAGGAAATGGAGGAGGGGAATAAGGGAGTATTTCATGCTGGCAAACTATTCTTCTTTGTTTGCCTGTTTGTTTCAGGTCTGAACAAATCAAACCACCTTTTGATCGTTCTGTTTGGCTAGTGCCCTTGATCCTCAGGGCTGCCAGTAAGTCTCAGAAGACCTGCAGAACAGTCTACTCTGATCATATTTACTTGCCCCCAAAGCTGATATCTAAGGTTTTGGGGGGAAGCCACAACTTTCTTTTTAATAGACTTTGATGCATTTTTCTGACATTAATTTGTTTCATCACCCTTTGAATCCAGTGAAGCCTGTTGGTATACAGAAAGCAATCTGGACAAAGTGTTACTTGCATTCAAAAAGCCACTAGACAAATTCATGGAGGAAAAACCAAAGCTCCATCCTTGCTGATACCTTTTCATGCTGCCTCAGTGGACTCAATGTAACTGAGAACCAGGCTTGGTGTCACTCCCAGTGTTAGTCTGCCATGACCTCTCACATCTTTGCAAAGCATGATATAAATTACTACTTGCAACAGTCTCTCAACTACATACCATGTATACATACTAGAGTGATCTCAGCTCATTTTCAAGACGGACAATGAAGATTCAGTACAATTAAATGACTGACCCATTGTTACTTAACAATTCATTTGTGAAGTGTAAATGATTAATTGGAAGCTCTTGTCTTCCTTTCACCTGGCCAGAATGTTTCTATCACCATGTAGGGAATAGACCATCAACAAACCTCTCCATCAGAAATCTGTAATCCTCTGCTGATGGCTTGCTTGGCAGCCTCTGTGGATACTCTGGGACATCGTCCAAGAAGGGCCTGAAAAAATTAATTGTCTCCTAGCCTGTTTTGAAATATAGGTCAGCCTTTCATGGCTGTGCTAAAGCAAAGACAACCTTAATCATCTAGGACAGCCAGTAAAACCTGGAAAAGGCGGAGGTTTTCAGGCTCTCCCATTGATGATTTTCCAGGGCAAAATAACATTCTGGCTGCTCTGGAGGTAGCCTTTCAGCTATCAAAAAAAAAAAAAGACAAACGAACAAGGAAACTAACTATCCTAAAGTCTGGGACCTCTTTTGTTACCTTCTTCTACTCTTTCACCCTCTTTCTTCTTAGCTGTCTTTCAATTCCCAGAGTATGAAGCCAGTTTTTAAAACTGGAAACTGAAGTAGAAATGTTAAGTGACTCAATCAGACAAAATGTAACATAGTGTTCAGAAACTCCAGACTCCACCTCCAACATTCGATTCACCAAATAGCTCCCCCCCC